>JAQFZY010001959.1:0-13287 GCA_034696285.1 Hypogastrura burkilli | reverse complement strand
AAACTAGTTTGACTTGGGATTGAGTATACGCACGTAGGAGTAGAAAGTAGGAGAGGAGAAAGAAAGGAGAGAGAAAGGAGAAGAAAGAAAAAGGAGAGAGAAAAGGAGAAGAGAAGGACATTGATTAAAGTTAATTTGGAATAATCATTTGTGCGTAAGGTTTCCGGAAGGTTTCCATTAGGCAAATTTTTTTGACACCCTTTTCCGCATAGACGCAAATTCATGAGGGTTTTCCTCTATGCTGTTACTGTATGGTTTACCCAGGATTCGACCTCTTTGTGACCCATAGATTACCTTGGAAGGTCACCTGGGGTCACCCCGACCACACCATGTCATGCGACATCAAAATGACCGTACGGGTCAGGGTAGGGCGAATACAGTTGATAAACCAGTTTTACGGCCTACCGGTGACCAATTTGAGTTAGGAACGGAGTCGGATACCCCAAGTTATGCAGGGTCATATGCTAGGAATGAAGTTTAGATTTTGACATGGGCCGGTCTTACCCCGGCCACAATATGTCATGTGACATATAAAAATTGACCAAACGAGTCTGGCGATCATAAATATTGTTGACAAACCAGTTTTCCGACACACCGGTAGCCCCATGACCCCGAGGGGACCTGCATCGGTCGCCCGAGATCAATTCGAGTTAACAACGGATTCGGATGCCCGAAGCCATGCAGGGTCATATGCTAGGAATTAATTTTTGATGGGGACCTTTGGGAGTCACGTGGTGACCTCGAAGAGGTTACCCGGGCTCATGCCGACCACACCATGTCATGTGACATATTAAAATGACCGGGCTACCTTAAACGTGTATCGACCTGTTTTAGCACGAGATTATGTGGACTGATAAAATTTAATCCGGCGGAGTGGCCCACTTTCATAAAACCTCACTGTATATGCTACAAGCTACAAAATTGTTATCTAACCAATATAATTTTATGACATAGTTATCACCGTCATCAACCTACATTGGCATGGTAGGCATTTTTCACCCAACACCAACGAAACCTCGCCAACAAAAAGTTAAGCCCAATACGAAGTCCAACTTATGACATGGGATTTTTAGGGTCAAGGGGTCAGTACCTTAAGGGCCAAAAACATGGCTCCTAGAAACGGATTTTTTTCGAATTGTGTTTACAATTTTTTAAATCCTTAAGGAAATTCTTTACATTTTTATATCCGCCAGAGCGCATACCAACAAGCAGGGATTAGAATCCTTAAATCCAACAAGCATGTCACTAATCACAAACGCACGTCTCCAGGTTCACCTTTGGCACACGTCACAAATCACAACTTCACTCACTCACTAAAATTAAAGTTAACTAATTATGTAAACGGTCCTGGCTTCCTGGCCTTACTACGCGGAAATGTTTCTTTACTCAAGAATTGAATTCTCCTGTGCGTAAGCCGTTTAAAAAAGACACTTTTCGCGCGTAAACGATAATTTATATATTTCATTCGCCACGGCAAACTCCCTGTATACATACAAAACGCTTATGCTTTATGCTTATGCTTAAAATGCTTATGGTTGACTAAATTACTTACAAGCAACGACCTCGCCTTCGGCTTGTGTCTTATACTTTCGCACGGGCTCCACCGCTTAGCGCGGGTGTCTCTACGCTTGGGGCGAATTAGGACGAATATTTCGTTTAGTAAATAGTTTGATTACTTAACTCGACAAATGTTCTGATATGTTAGCACGCATGTCGCAGAAACAAACAGTCGCATGTTCTTTCATGCCTTTGCTATGTATTTTATGTTTCTTTAGTCCTACCGGCACAGCGTCTAGCATAACAGTTCGTAGATACTTCGTTTTTGCGACATGGCTTTCTAACATCACACCATTTCTAGAGTTAAATAATCGATTTATTTACTGAACGAAATATTTGTACTAATTCATTCCAAGCGTAGAGCCAACCGCGCTAAGCGGCGGAGCCGCGTGCGAAAGTATAAGATACGAGCCGAAGACGAGGTCGTTACTAGTAATGCAGAAAAATAAAGCATATTAAAGTTCTAATTAGGACTTGGATGACATACGAAATATGAAGTGTTACCTAGTATTTACTAAACAAAGTTTTTTTTTAATAATAATAATCGCGTTGATTTGCAGAGTACGTTATGTAGTTGCAAGTTTTTTATTATAATTTCGGCCTAGGACTGTCGAATAAGGGGTATGGATCGCGGGTCTAGGGTACGCATCGCTAATCGCTATCCAACTAAAGTGGCTAATTTCGATTTTGTGTTCCTCCTTGCTGAACGTAGTGATGATGGGCTCGATGCTTGCTGGAACAACAGAGGCTCCAGGGGAGTACTTTTTCTCGGATGGCGTGCGACTCAAGAAATACCGTGGGATGGGAAGTCTGGAAGCTATGGAAAGACGTGATGCTTCTTCAGGTAGTAAATCTTCAGTGATGGGAGTTAGTGCTGCTATGAATCGATATTTCCATTCCGAATCCGATCGTCTAATGGTGGCACAAGGTGTTAGCGGGTCCATCGTAGACAAAGGATCTGTTCTGAAATTCCTACCATACCTGGAGAGCGGACTCAGACACGGTTGTCAGGTGAGACAAGACTTATCTTGCAGCAAGTACAAGTAGCGCATGCCATGTTGGTCCCATTCGTTCCTCCTAGGTTAGACAGCTAAGAAAGAACATGATTTTAAATATATGGGTTAGCATTATCAGTTATCACTGTAGTGACCCAAAATAACAAGGCCGTTTGCCTTTCGCACAGAATAAGGGATCGGCCTCCCACTGGGTGGAGTCAGAATGGAAATCCATCTAATGTGTAATTTGTCCAAAAGATCGAAAAATAAAAAATCCTCCATTGGCACTCTTAGTCTGGCGTAAGCAAATGTTGAACGTAATGTTTTGATGGTTGGTCTCCTACATGTGCATTTCTAGAAATGTACATGCAGAAGACCAACCTCCTAACTGAAAAATGTTTGAACTTAGGACGCAGGTTGCAATGTCCAACGTAACTCTAAGACGGTTGCGGTTGGCAGCTAAGTATGAGATGGGGTTTTCACTCATCGTCAGCTAAGGTTATGGCCTTGAACCCTCCGAGGGATGCGTCGCCCGCGTGACCTATAATGTTAGGTTTCATTGGGGCTCAACAAAAGTGTGGTTATGGTCACATTGATTGCATGGTGACTAGGCGTGGGAATCCGGATTTGGTAAACGCGAAATCCGGGTTTGATCTCTAAATCGAACCATTTTCACCACCTATTCATAATGCCGTAAATCAACCGAAGAGTGTGCGCCCGTCTGAATATGTATAGTTTCTGCAACTACTTATAATATTACTCCATTGCACACCGACACCACACGCACACCACAACCAGATCAACACCAGTGTGGTGATTTGTAGTATTCAGGTTTAAATCTGAGAATTAGTTTCCCTTCTGATCTGCATACCAATATGTCCGAATCCGAATTTGAGAAATCAGCTGAAGGGCAACGAAAACAAGCAAATCAGTTTGACGTTGGAAGCAGTAAAACACCAGTAAGGAACATTTTTCAACGTGGTGAACTGAAGGGCCACTTTGAAGCCTTTTTTTAAAAAAAGTCGTAGGGATTTTCCCATAATTTATGGCTTATAATTAAGTACTATGTCCAGAGAGAAACATATAAAAAAAATTGAGGTGCACTTTTTCTCCGGCTCGGATTTATTAGACCTCAAAATTGGCTCCGACATTCGGAGAAAAAAGTCAAAAATTTCCCCTGCAGTCCGATTGAGCCATAATTGGCGGAAAACTATTGAAAAATACTCAGGAGAGTATTGCCGAGCTTTGTGAACCAAAAAAACCGGCTCTCCTTGCCCAAAAACCGAATTTAAGATTGTTGGGTTTTTCGGGGTTTTCAACATGTGTATTTTATGAATGATTTTAAGCATATTTGGGACAGAATTCAAGCCCAAGTCGCTATTTCGTTTTTGGAGGTTATGCTGCCCAATGTGGTCTGGTACAAACACCATCCAAGCGCTACTGTCTCAATGAAATTGAATTCGGCACTGCCGACGCGCTACACACCGTGCACACGCACACATTATTTCCTGCTCGACTACGCTAACGGACATTTCTTGTGCGTTTATGACATGAGGTATTACTATCCAGGGGCTACTGTCATAATTGATTCATTTATGTGTTAATTGAAACATCTTTAGAAGTGTGGAGCCAAAAATATGGAAAACTCGAATTTTGACCTGAAAGGGGCCGAAGGTCACAAATCTATTAAAACCACACCATGGGCTAAGTCGGAGAAGAAGAAAAATGTTATCGTATCACTTATCCAGATTGGCCAATTAGTATCGGAGGAGATACTGCAGGGTCCGTGGGGGTACACGGAGGGTTCCTTGAGCTAGATACGCGCGTTCCTTACCCTGACGTTTCCCTCACGGAGCCTATTTCGTTGACCTTTGACCCTGAGTCACCAAAGGTTGTCTGGTTCCCTAGCTTCCTATCTACACCCAGTATAATTGTGCCTGTCGGTTCACGTTTCCGTCTCTGGCTCGGTCTCTGATGACCTCGGACTCGGAAAGCAGACACGTTTGCTGGCAGGTGGCAGGGTTCCCTTCGTCCACGTCTTCAGCTCTCCTCCGGTCATCTTCGTCACCATATTCTAAATTCTAAGTAGGGGTCAAATGGGCAATACTCAAAAACAGTACGAAGACTTAGGCAGCCAGGTCAGGCTACAAATAAGCAAAATCATTTATTCCCTACGGAATCTCAAATAGGCGTCTCCGACGCCCCTATGCTATTATGACTACGCCTGCCCAGAAATAGCTCCAGGCACTTGGTACCCATCTCTTGTTGGGTATTCTTGTAGTGTCTTGATTCTTGATGGTCCACCCGGCCTCGTCCTTCGTGTCGTCCTTCCCGTTGGCACAATACCCGGACAAAAACACACTAACAAACATCTACTGCGCCCACACACAACACACACGCATACAGCATTGTGATTATATGTCAAACTAGCACGTTACCCGATCTTACGATCCGGGAGGAATTGGGCGGAACGGAAACCCGAGAGACTGAATTAGGGGTACCGTTTTGCTTGCCATAACGCGATCCGACAATTATTGCCTCAAGGAAATCAAATTCGGGGCCGCCGGCACAACTGGGCTAATCCAAATACGATCCAACAATTATTGTCTCGAAGAAATCGAATTCGGGCCAGCCGGCAACACTGGGCCCGGGCGAATCCGATCCGGTCACTATTATCTCAAAGAAATCGAAATGAGGCCCACCGGCACCACCGGGCCCGTCCAAACCCGATTGGATCACTATTGTCTCAAGGAAATTAAAGTTGATTCCGTCGGCACCATGAACCTGTCCAAAACCTAACCTAACTTAAAATCGATGTTTCTGAAAAGTTTCCGAACGTAACCTAACTTAAAATCAATGTTTCCGAAAGTTCCCGAACCTAACGTAACTTAAAATTGTTTCCGGCAAGTTTCCGAACCTTCCGAGCTATATTTCCTTAAAGAATTTGAATTCGGCGCCGCTGAAACGCGCGAACGTGATTGGCTAAGCTAGGCCCCCAGCACATGCACCTGCCTCCATGCAGCCGACCCTTCACAGAACCACGTGACTCTATGCCTGGCCAATGCGTAAGCCCATTCTTCCATGCCTGGCCCCTTACACAGCCACCCGACCCCATGCTGCCGATCCCTTGGCAAACGGTATCGAGTTCAATTCCTACCAGGTGCAAATTTGTTTTCGCAAAAAGTCAACTTTTGTTTGGGGCGAATAATTTTCGCTAAAACTAGGAAAATTTTAAGGTATCGCTCATTCGAATCCGCACAGTAGTTCCAGAGGAGATAGCGGACATATCCACATACACACCAATGATTTTATGTATGAGTTACAAGGTTAATAACGGAGGGACTTTAGAACATATATCTATTGTGGAATGTTTAATTACAGGATATGGGTGTAAGAAGTCTCTCCGAGCTCCGGAACTGGATGTATGATGGGCGGATTCGGTTCGAGAAAAGAACGACTTCTGCACAGCTGGAGGGAGGCGTTCATGGGCTTTATTCTTATGAGAAGAGACTCTTCTGACCTCCGCACGGAAGTCCTAAATGCCCTTGAACCCGTAGTACATTATTGTACCCTGGTTCTTTGTACTTTTTGTTCAACCGTTTTCATTGTTCTATTCCAAAATGAAAGGTGCTTAGATTACTGTGAATGTAAATGTTATACCACCTGAATTTGAGAATAAATACAAGTACAAAAGAAAATTCATCTTGTATGTAGAACTCAACTTTAAGTCCATTTTTTACTTTATTATCGTTTTAACCGAGAAACATACAGTATATATCAGTCATAGAGGAAAACCTCCATATGCGCAATAGGCGGCGCATAGGCGCACGAAGTGCGCCAAGGCATCCGACCGTGCGGCGCCCGTGTGCCATGCGCTGAGTTTTTTTCAGAAGTTAAAATTTTAAATAAATTACTTAAAAGAGAAAAAAGTATGTTTATTGCTCAAGGAAAACAATGTTAAAGAATGGATATGTAGTGGCTGAAGGAAAAGGAAACATGAGATTTTTACTTCTCCAGCCACCAAATATGAAATGCAGCCGCACTGCAGGACGCCATCTTTTCTCGACCATTGGATTCGATTTCATCTACCTATTCTCAGTACAAAACAGGTTTGGTCTTCGTACGTCAGGTTATCTTTACCTAGTTTAGCTTTGCGTGTTCTTAGTGGGGCAAGAAGGTTGTACTGGGTGAGTTAGTTTACTATGATTGAGCATATTGCATGACAAATGAGTTGCATTTTTTTTATAACTAGAAAACAAAAATATTACAGCCCCAGGTCAAACACCATTTAATTCGGAGGGCCCGGTTTCGTTGGGTGACATGGTGGAGGACTTCTTAGGCTGGTCCAATTATGTAGGGTATGCACGGGTCGATGCACTCCTGTTGGATGTTGTTTTTTCTCCTCAGTCTCAATTCTGACGTCGCAAAGTGGTAACCACGGCTTCTATCTTCACTGTCCAGCCGCTTATGAAAGGCGAACGACATGAATACAGTTTAAATGCCAATGCCGTATAGCATCCATGCAGCATCAGTGTTCCTATTTCATCCATAATTCTTTACGATTGGACCGATTTCGAAAATTCTTGTTTTAAATTACAGCTAAGAGTTTATCTCAGAAACGCCTCGCTGCGTGTAGTGTTATACGCCATATTTCACACTGAGTGAGGTTGGAGATTGGAGAGTGAAGAGACAGCCGTAGGTACCACTGTGAACTCACATCCTCTTCGGAAATATATAATATATACCACATCAGTATAAAGCGGATTTGAAGCTCTAAACTTTTTCTAAACTGTAAGCTAGTTTGACCTGGGATTGAGTATATGCATATATGATGAGAAAGTAGGAGAGGAGAAAGGAGAAGAAAGAAGGATAGGGAAAGGAGAAGAAAGAAAGGAGAGAGAAAGGAAAAGGAGAAAAGAAGGACATTGACTAAAGTTAAATTGGAATAATCGGCAAATTTTTTTGACACCCTTTTCCGCATAGACGCAAATTCATGGGGGTTTTACTCTATGCATCAGGTGTACCTTATACAGAGGGAATCCCGAGTTATGTTGAACACTTTTTACCAATTAGTTTGCTTCCGAAGGTGAGGTTCGTGAATCCTGCGTCTAGTTTCTTATTGAAGACAAAACATTAGTGTAAACATTCGTACTCAATTTGTCTACTCTAAGAAGACCCGTGCGACCGTTTACATGGTAATTCTGAACGACGTGTCTGATTAAAGTTTCCAAACTGTTTTAGAATCTGAATTACAAATTAATGGGACTCATACAGGATTACCTCATACAGGATGACCTCATATGTCTGTACTTGTCGGGAATGATGAAATGTCGTCGGGTGACCTCGGGTTGGCCGAGTACTCGGCACGTTTCATTAAAGTTTCAGAGGGATCTTAGACGACGACGACGACGATCTTCTTGAGTAAGAACAACGTTGCGGGGCTCGTTACCAACGGATGAGATACACATGGACCCTGCATATAGCTTCAAACCATGTGCAATACATTCAGTCTACAGTAGTCCTACCCGTTGGTTGTACACGGATGACTGGAGGAATAATTTTGACACCCTTAACCGAACCACCTTAAAACTTCAGAAAACTTTCATTTTCCCGAATAAACTCAATTAGACTCTACTGTCTGATCCCGTTTAACTTTGGCATGCGTCCCTTCCCCACTATAATTTTTAACATAGCAGTAGACCTGATCAAGGCAGACAACACGAGGTGACTTTTGACCTGCTGGATAATGTCTATATACGAATCTTAAGCCCACTCCGATTTTCGGTGTTGTGTTTACACTGGAAACTTAATTTTAGTATGTCTTCCCGCCACCACTGCATATGGTTTACACTAGGTCCTTGAAAGCTGTATTATGCTATTGCTCTATGCTTTTACTACCTCGGAGTCACGGCTCACAGTCTCAGGATGCCCCTACGTCTTTAAACAATAACTCAAAAGTGTTCAAAATAACTCGGGAGACCCTCTGTATACATGTACATAGTCAATTCATAACGTCATAAGTCATAAGTATACGAGCGTGATAAATACTCGATTACGCACGTTCCTTTTGGTCGTAGACACTAGATATCCATATCAGTAGAAAGATGGTTTAATCCTGACTTGGGAAGCAACATCACTAAAAACCTACTACCTGAGTAGTTAGGGTGTCGTTGTCAAGCGCACGGTTAGTATCGGTTGGTTGCAGTTGGCATCAGTTGGTTAGTGTATGCAAGGTGCGCTGCAATTAAACTTTTTTTACTTTGAAAACGCTCATCCGCTTTAGGACAATAGCAGCGGATAAAAATTACTTATTGTTTCAAACTCTATGTAAGTTGCGCCGCAAATTTTTTTTAAAGCGCATATTATTTGAGCCAATAGCGGCGGATGAAAATTATTTATTGTTTTAATAGTTATGCAAGTTGTGCCGCAACTTTTTTTAAGCAACTTTAAAGCAATTCGAAAAAAAAGTTGCCGAAATTCTCAGTCTCACATTGCTCGGAACCATTTCCATTGAAACCGGGAAAATTAAAGTTGCCTACAGTAGCGGATGATGGCTGATGGAGGCAACTTTGGGCAAAAGTGCGGGTTCGGCTCCTAAGGTTATCAGAGTATAGCCCGGCCGTTTATTGTCCGAATTAATCGTGTGATGTATCGAAATTTAGCTTGGACCATTCCCTTACAGTTTTTGAATTAACATTTCAGAAGTTACTTATACTTTTGAGAAAAAAATTTTAAATTTTAAAATAAAGTTTTAAAAACCTTCGCAGAAAACACAAAAATCGTATTTTGTTTCGGTTGCGTATTAGATTACCGCCAAACTTCGCATAGCTTTTCCTCTGGACTACTCCCAGACAACTTTACCTGGTATAAAATATATATATTGAAAAAGCGAAAAGAAACTACACAAGAGCATTGTATGTATGTGACATTGGTTACAAGTTAGATCCCCGACAAACTCCGATTGGACTGGCTACCCATATCATACCCAGATATTAGTGATGGGAAAGAGATAGCGGTCGCATTATTTTCCGCCAAACTTTGTACAACTATTCTGGTTATGGTCCTGCACGTCTGTTAAACGGGTCTTAAGTCGGTGTAGAGCCGTCTTTATTTACAGCGGTATATATCTGTTAACTTGTGTAAACGGTCGAGTTTCGCCAACGCTGCACGGTTTTTCCGAGACTTTTTCTTAATTTTGATTCAAATTAATTTGAAAGCTCTGCGACATACAAGAGAAAGCACACCCAAGCCCACTACGCCTTGGACATCATGGTAAAACCGGTACAAATGTTTCGCAACGCTTGTCGAATATAATTTGTTCCTAATTTGAATTAGTCGATTTACTTAACCTCATGTTTAAAATAGTTACTGCATGACGTGCATCAACTTTAAAACTTCATTTTCTACAAAAGAGCCCGGGTTATCAAGAAAACTCCTTACCCTCTGCAAATAACGAGCTCTTGTACGATTAGATAATATGTGGCAACAATCAACATCCAAGAAAATCACATGGAGGAAAATGCTGAGTCAATGGATTTATTGATGCCAAATTGGTCGATAATTCAAAGTTTTTGCATAACTGATAGAAACTATACCATACTAACTATACCAAAGCAAGACAAGAAACAAAACTTAGGCTAGAATGTAGACCTTCCGTATGTCTCAACATAAAGGTATCTAATATAAACATCACATGAGAAATTCAGCTAGAAAATTGGTCCCTAAGCAGTAGGACTTCATGGAACCAGGTCCTAGTTTGAACTTGTGACCATCGGCGTATTTAAATTCGTTCGGCGCTTCAGAGTATTTTTAGACAAACTGCAAGACGCGGAAATTGAGTGGAGTGAAATAAAACGAATTTTTGCGACGTAATAATGCGGTTACATGTCAACGCATGTCCATAAATTCATGCAAGACACCTGTGCGGACATGTGTAGTTACGTTGCTTTGGATGTACTAATGCCCAAAAGAGGTATATAAGGTATATAGATAATAAAGTAGTTAGTATGGTATAGTTTCTATTAATTATGCAAAAACTTTGAATTATCGACCAATTTGGCAGTTAAAATTAAATGGTTCCCGTAAATAGAATATTTTTAGACTTGACAAAACTAAGCACGGTGAAATGGTAGAGTTGCTATATAGATCAGTAGGATTATCGTTGCATTGCTTTGAAATTGTGCTCATTTGTATGGGAGAGAACGTGAAATGTACGCACGTGAAAAAAGTGAACATGGCGGTGTATTGACAAGCTCAAAATCCGACTGTAAACGTCAGGGGTACCTACTAGCTTAGAGTTAATTAACGCTGGCGCAGGCCAGGAAGCCAAATTTGAAATGCCGCTTCCTGTGTAATTTTTGGCTCTCAACACGTGCACTCATCTTCCAAGTCTCCAGCGTAATTTAAATAATCGTATCATAAGAAAACGTCTTTAGAGCGCTTTGTGTGGAATAGTCGAAGATGAAGTAGAAGTATATTCCTCCATGATATAACATAGTGATCCGCATACCTTCAAATGACGTCGAATATACTTAAAACTCATTGGACAAGTCCTCAGAATTGCTGTTTGATGAAAGGAACCAGGACCTAAACTCGGAGTCATTTATTTTTTCATATTATAAGATAAGCGCCAAACCGCCTTCAGATAGCATTAGATAGACTAACAGCCCAACTTACGTTCAGAAAGCTTCAGAAAAGTGGTCTAGTTTAAATTCAACCACCTTACCTCGCATCATACCGAATTAGGGTCCCCACAGCAGCTCAAGATGTCACTAGTGTGCATACTGCTTGAGAGCTCCAAAGTTTGACAGACATCAAATCTGCTACCATCAGCTTACATTTGTTGAAATATGGCTGCAACAGCTATGCAAGACGTCAAATTATGGGTCATACGGGCCTAAAAAGTTCTGGTTTAATTGAAAGCCACGCCAAAGCAGGGTCGTCTCAGCAGCTCAAGGCGTAAGTAGAGTTCAGAATGCTTGAAGATAGCTTCGTCTAAACTTATTAAAGTTAAAAACATGTCTGCCGCAGCTATGTCAGACGTCGTGCTACGGTAACACGGGGGAAGAAGTGGCTGTAATCGCTCAATTTGTTTAATGCTCCTCGAAAGATTGAGCTAGGTTGAGCGGAAAATTACTCGTACCAGCTGTTAAAAATATGGCTATTGTAGCAATTCAAGACGACACTACATCAACTTGAGTTCCATTTAATATCCGTTTACGGTCATGTTAGGAGGCGGTGTGCAATGTTGGCACGAAATTCAAGAGTTTGTCCCGACTGACGATTCCTTCCCTGTACTAAAGTAAAGCAGTTATGGTGGATGGTGACGTAAAACTAATTGAAAGAACACAAAATGAAACCCCGCAAGATGAACCGTACAGGAATCTCTAGAGGTTCTCACGCGCAGTGTTTACTCATACAGGCATCGCTGAAATGTTAGAGAAGATATGCAAGACAACTCATGAATTTTATTTCACGTGAGCTTTTTCTGTTTGGCTCTCTCGGACTTGTATTGCGTGGTATAGATAAAGCCTACGACAGTAACATCTAATGTTCGTGACCTTGAACAGCCGTCACACGATGCCATCTCAACGGGAACGTTGAGTCAAACTTTAGCTCACTGCGGTTTTGTTTGGTTCCAACTCTACAACTGGAGGTGTGTACTCGCTTTTGATCTCATGGCTTCGTGCTATATGCAGACCGTTTACACAAGTTAGCAGATATATACCGCTGTAAATAAAGACGGCTCTACACCGACTGAAGCCCCGTTTAACAGACGTGCAGGACCATAACCAGAATAGTTGTACAAAGTTTGGCGGAAAATAATGCGACCGCTATCTCTTTCCCATCACTAATATCTAGCCGCCAAAGCAGCTCAAGAGGTTCCACTGTATTAAATAGGTAGCCAGTCCAATCGGAGTTTGTCGGGGATCTAACTTGTAACCAATGTCGCATACATACAATGCTCTTGTGTAGTTTCTTTTCGCTTTTTCAATATATATATTTTATACCAGGTAAAATTGTCTGGGAGTAGTCCAGAGGAAATGCCATGCGAAGTTTGGCGGGAATCTAATACGCAACCGAAGCAAAATAAGATTTTTGTGTTTTCTGCGAAGGTTTTTAAAAATTTATTTTAAAGTTTTAAGTTTTTTTTTCAAAAATATAAGTAACTTCTGAAATATTAATTCAAAAACTGTAAGGGAATGGTCCAAGCTAAATTTTGATACATCACATGATTAATTCGGACAATAAATGGCCGGGCTATACTCTGATAACCTTAGGAGCCGAACCCGCACTTTTGCCCAAAGTTGCCTCTATCAGCCATCATCCGCTACTGTAGGCAACTTTAATTTTCCTGGTTTCAATGGAAATGGTTCCGAGCAATGTGAGTCTGAGAATTTCGGCAACATTTTTTTTTTCTAATTGCTTTAAAGTTGCGCTTAAAAAAAGTTGCGGCACAGCTTGCATAAACTTTAAAACAATAAATAATTTTCACCCGCCGCTATTGCCTCAAATAATATGCGCTTTTAAAAAAAAATTTGCGGCGCAACTTACATATCGATTGAAACAATAAGTAATTTGTATCCGTTGCTATTGTCCTAAAGTCGATGAGCGTTTTCAAAGTAAAAAGTTTAATTGCGGCGCACTTTGCATACACTAACCAACCGATACCAACAGCAACCAACCGATACCAACAGCAACCAACCGATACCAACAGCAACCAACCGATACCAAC
>JAQFZY010001958.1:0-13289 GCA_034696285.1 Hypogastrura burkilli | reverse complement strand
TGATCGCTAATGCACCTTCGACTGAGGATGGCCATGATGAGATTATGTATGTACTAAATGCTGAACATTGTTTTTAGCATATGTATAAGATACGAACTGAATATGTGTATGAAGCTAACTTTGGTTTCTTGCACTGCATCCATACAGGCTAGAGGATTCTGACATTCTTGACTGCAAGAATTTTGAGGAAAACGGGAATGAAGGAGAGAATCCAAAGGAAAGTAAACGTGAGTATTTTTGACTATATACCTTACATGATTGGATTGTAGATCCTTGCAGTTTTAATTTTAAAACATGTTAGAACTTACTATAAACTGTTAAAATCCGGAGTTAAGTAAAACCCGTTGGATTTCTCAATAGAATCAATCTCGGGCCGTGGGGAAATATCTTGGGATGTATATAGCCTTTACTTGAGAAGTGCCGGCGGGTACTTGGCCGCATTCTTTGTGCTGCTCAGCTTTGCTCTCAGTGTCGGCTCAACCACGTTCAGTTCTTGGTGGCTTAAACAGTGGTTTAAGCCGCACGGTATTGTTCTATATCCATACGGTGATCAGGATCAGGCTAATCAATCTAGCATACAAGACGGCTCAAGCACAATTCGTAGTGGCCAGCAGGAGTCAGAAGTAATCAGCAGTAACTCTCCGGACTTCATTTTTAATAGAAACGTTTACGCCGGGATCATTGGGATTATATTCCTTACCAGTTTCTGTCGAACAGTGCTGTTTGTATTTGTAAGTCCATTGTATTTAGTACCTGAATATAAAGTTCAGACGAATTAAGATACTTTCTCCGGCGCAAGTAAGGAGAAAGCACCTTTTGACAGGATAATTATAGCATGCAACCTGTATTTTTTAGACTAGCATTCGGGCCTCCCAAGGTCTGCACTGCCTAATGCTGTCATACTTCTTCCGAAATCGTCTAAAGTCTTCCGAACGGGTAGGAACCGGCCAAATCCTCAACCTTTTTTCGACAGATATGGAACAGGGTAAGGTTAAGGTATTTTTTAAGCTGAGTTTTGGTTGGATTTCATTTTCATGATATTTTGTCTAATTGCAGTTGACGTGAGCTTGCCGAACACTCTGGAGTTCTTCCTTCAGAATATTTTCGTTGTTATAGCCGTCCTGATCCTCGTCACAATTGTGTTCCCGGTTTTCCTCATTCCGCTCTTGATTCTCTTCTTAATTTTTCTCTACATTCGAAGGATTTACAAGTAAGGGTTTACACAATGCTCATGGCTGAGTAACTTTATTTAGGATACCTCGTAATACTAACTTTTCCAACATTTTAGTTCATCTATTCGAGAACTAAAGCGTTTTGAAAGTGAGGCCAAAACCCCGATATTCACACGAGTTAAGGACACTGTGAATGGGTTGGGCACAATTCGGGCTTTCAACAAGGAGAAGCAAATGATTCACGGGTGAGTACCGAACTTTTGATGACAACTGAAACCGGGTAACATTTCATAATTAAGCTGATTTTTATTTTGGCCTTAGGTTCGAAACACTATCGGACGATTACCATTCAATCTTCTACATTTTCAATGCCGCCATTCGGTGGTTGTCGATACGGCTTGACTCCTTGGCAGGTGCGCTGAGTACTTTCTCAACTAGTCCAAAGTCTAAGCATATATGCTCAAAGTTATATTAATTTTATTGTAGTATCAGTGACAGCTGTAACGGCAATCCTCATCTTGGTATTCCATGGAAAAGTTTCGGCAGCCTCATGCGGACTTGCCCTCTCCTACGCAGCTCAACTGGCCGGGATCTTCCAGTTCACTGTTCGCCTTGCCACAGAGACCGAGGCCCGGTTTGTCTCCATTGAAAGAATGAAGAACTTCCTCGACCAGAGCATGCCGGAAGAGCCAGAACTCTTCAATGGCCGAGACGAGAGGCGGAATCCCGAAAAGCTCCTGATCCTCCCTAGCCTTGTTGATATTAATCCCCATTGGCCAGTGGCTGGACACGTGAAGTATGACTCTGTTTACATGAGCTACTCTCTGGAAAGAGAAGCTGTTCTTAGGGACCTGTCCTTTGAAGCCTTTCCAGGCCAAACTATTGGTAAGGAAATGCTCAAACGGATCCACTGCACTGCGGCAATTCTTTGAGACAATCATTATTTAGGCATTATTGGAAGAACGGGCTCAGGGAAATCCTCAATCGGTAGCGCTCTCTTCCGACTCACAGAGCTAAAGGCTGGTCAGATCCTGATTGACGACGTAAATGTTTCCGACATCCCGCTCTCCAAGCTGAGGAACTCCCTTTGCGTGATCCCACAAGAGCCGGCCATTTTCCAACACAGTATTAGGTTTAATTTGGACCCAGGGAACACCTTTGGAGACGCTGAGCTATGGACTGTGTTGGAGAAAATAGGCCTGAAGACCAGCATTGATAATCTGGACTCAGAGTACGGACTAAGTCAAGGGCAGAGGCAGTTACTATCCATTGGAAGAGCCTTGCTCCGGCGAGCCAAGGTATTTTTCAGACTAACTATTCTCGAAGCTCATATTGATTCAAGAATCGAAATCCTAGGTTGTGTTTGTGGATGAAGCCACAAGTAGCGTGGATGTGGAAACTGCTGCCATTATGGATCGGCTCATGGCCGAAGAGTTCAAGTCCTCAACCGTGTTCATTGTAGCTCACCGACTCAAGGCTCTGTCCTTCTGTGATCAGTTGCTCATCATGGAAGACGGAAGGGTAACATGAACAATGAACACGTACAACGCATAAAAATATTTAGGTTTCAATAAGTATCAACTCCTGTTCTGCGTTTATTCTTAGTTGAGAGACTTTGGGCCCGTCGAAGTTATAACCCGAAAACCCGAATTTGCGGCACATTTCGAAAAGTTTGAGACCATTCCGCTCATCTAGCCGCATGCTATTAGCTGCTGAAGAGTATACAAAATTCCTGTGACTGTGATGAACTTGCTCTTAAATTAAAGGCTCACTGTAATTTTATTTCCGTTCAACTCTCCCCATTCTACTAGTTGGAGCTCGAATTTGTAATTTGTGTAAGACGTTACATGACGCAGATTCTAATTGACATTTTTTTTCGAAGGGCTATACATATTTTGAGTTGATTGTAGGTAGATGCCTTGGGGCTCAGTCAGGTCGTTTGGCCGGCGTTAGAAGTGGGAGGGCCAGTGAGCTTCCGCTCCGGACTCCCACATTTTCGCCTCCTGCAGGTGGTTCAGTGGCTGAGTCCGGATCAGGAGCAGAGGGCCTTCGTCCGTCAACCGCAGGAGAGCTGGAGCTCTTCCGGTTTCCGGCAGGGCTGGATCCCTTCCGTCCCGGAACTGAGGCCGTGCTATTGTTGAGGTGGTCTATTGAGTAGAAGGAGTCACTGGCAGTCTGACTATTAGTCTGCTGAACGGGTCGAACCACGAGCTCTTGACTGGTTACAGAGGCCGCCTCTCCGTTCGGAAACTCTTCCTCTTCTCTCATCTCATCCTCAGTTATCTTTTTGAGAAGGCAGGGGCCTGTAGGAACAGATAGAGTTTTATGTGATTTACCAAGCTCTCTCCATACTTTGGAATAAGCCTGGAATTTGTGTAGGTTGTTGCCAGAGGCGTTGGGTGGGACTTAGTAGGATTCTGATTTATTTAGTGTGACTTGGTGGGATTGTAATTTACTGGAATTGAGCGGGATTACGATTTAGTGGAATTTTTGTGTGATTGTGATTTAGTAGAATTTAGTGGGATTTTGATTTACGGTAGTAAATAGTGTGATTTAGTAGGATCTCAAGTCAGTGTGATGGGATTTACGTAAATTGGGATAAAAGTTTCCCTGAATTAAATCACATTAAATTCCACCCGCTGTAGTGGGATTCAGTGGAGAAAGTGTGATACCTAAACACTTTCATATCCAAATAAATCCTACTACATTCCTTAAAATCACATTGCGATGGGATTTACGGCAACTTTATTGCGGTATAATACCTGTAAAGGAGATGCAGAGTGCCCCAATCGGAGCCGTAATGATAATTCCAAAGACGGCCATTGCTACGATGGCCTTTGCCTGACACATCATCCGAACCGTGTGCTCCTTCAGCACAATCTCACTCAGTACTAGTGGAGCCAAGGCGGCCTGAAAGTTGAGCAAGTTGACCCATGTTAAGCTAATGGTTGCGTAACGAAGTTTGAACCTTGAGCACAAAACTGACATCGACTTCGTACCTGGACCGTAGCCTTCGGAATCCAAGCTAAAGCCACAAATATCCGTTCCTTTATATTTAGTCCGGCGAATTTGACGATCATGAACGTTACCAACCCTCGCACCTTCGTCCCATAAATAGAATTTCAGTTAGGCCTCCTACTATTTGTCCTGGATTAGAACCACCCATAACGTACCACGATGCAAATAAGAATGATCCCGATTATCCGAAAAATGATGTCGAGCCCAAAAGGATTCCAGAACTTGTCCTTCAGCCTCTTCTCCTCTCGGCTAACCGGGTCCACGTCGTAGGGATCCTCCCCGGGCCGCTCCGTCCGAAACTTGATTTCCTTCCCAATTGTCCCGAATAAGATCGGGACGAAGATGGCCCAAATATGGGCCATTTTGTGCTCTACTTGGTGCATCACGGGTTTCCAGTGGTGCTGCGAGCGCCAGCCAAAGGAGGCCACAAAGCTCGTCGTTAGGACCCCGATCGAACCTTCGACAGAGAACTCCCTTTAACACTATAATCCTCCATTCATGAATTAGATGAAGTTGTAGAAATACCGGCACCCTTCACGATCTCCGTCTTCTCGAATCCAAGCATGCAAGTAATGTTACAGATGAGGAGGAGGATGAGGCGTTGAGTCCCCTTGGATTTCTGTACCAAATTATGAGGACTCAATTATTGGGATTATTATGGGAATTATACCGTGTGTATGGATATGGACTTTTTACCGATTCTCGAGACGGAAGAAAATGGAGGAAGCAGCCAACAATGATCCCCACAACCAGTCCCAAGAGGATGGCCGACAACGAGCCAACGATTTGCATAATGCTGCTGTAGTGGGCTAAAAGCGGATAATTGACATGTAAGCCGTTAGACTCCAGAGGACCACCGACGCCCATTGGACTTACGCTCCGACGTAGTGACGGCATACGGATTTACGCAGGTTCCCGTTTTAGCCTGGGCCCCAGACGTTGAGAGGGAGAGGCAGATCGTGTAGAGCGTAATGGCCAGGACGTCGTCAATGCTCGAGGCAGCGATGAGCAGTGTCGGAATCCCTTGGGCCACGCCGTATCCCTTCTTGCTCAAGGATAAGACGCCCGGGACAACAACTGCTGGGGAGACGGCAGATAGGGCGAACCTGGGAACGTCATTTACGTACGAGGTATTAACTCATTGAGTTGATTTTAAGCCTAGTGACCACGGAATTAGCGTACCCTGCCACAGCACACATCCAAACTGACGGACTCAACTCGTGGAAGAAGGCGAAGAAGAGGCCAGCACAGGTCATAGCTTCCATGCAACAGGGAATGAAGGCCAGAGCCGGGACAACCCCTTTCAACTTCTTCAGTTGCTTAGGGCTCAGCTCCAGCCCGGCTCGAGTAAGGATCAGCGTCAGCGCAATTTGTCTGAAACGTGTAGGAACTTTAGTGGGGAGGCCGTAGGGGGAATAAATGCCAGACCTTACCGAATTGGATTGATCCAGTAGCTTGAGGCGAGGAGCTTGTAGTGATTACAGCACTTGGCATACTGCTTCGGATTACTCTCATTGTAGCCAAGGACGGCCGTGCAGTAAGGGGCCAAGGGCCCCGTCGTATTAACGGGACGGTAAGTATGGTAGGGATATTGGAAGTTCTTGAAGAGGTCAAGAGGCTCCACGTTCCGGAGAATGATCCCTAGAGCGAGCGGGGCAAGGAGGGCCGGACACCCAATTGACTTGATAACAAGGCCCAGGAAGAGGCCCAGGATCTCGAGAACAATGATGGCCATGATCGGCCCATGAAATCCAGCCATGTCCCCCACAACCAAGTATAAGATGGACCAGGCCATCACGAAGAGCAGAATGAAGACGACGATCTTGGCAAGGGCCCCTCTCGGCGGACACCGGAAAAAGTACACAAAGTTCTGCTTGCAGGTCGCATCCTCGGGCCGCTGGTAGGTCAGGGAGTAGTCAAAGCAGGTGCACCAAGTGGGATAAAACCTGGAAAGGAAATGTTCAAAGTTATCGGATTCAGAATTAATCCAATACAAATTATGGTTGGAATCCGTATCGAAGACTTGTAGGCTCCACAGCGCTGAAAGCATTGATACATACTTTATGAGGCTGCTGCTAGTTGTGGGCAGCGGGGCCGTGTCGTTGGCCTTGTGCTCAGCATCCTTGGCTCTTCCATGAAGGTTGTGACCCTTGCCCGCGTTTGTGCTGGCATCATTGAGGGACTTGCTCTCATCATCTAAGGACCCGTCCGCGATCTCCTCGTCATTTTTCATTAAAAACGACATTGCGGAGTCTCTTTACTACCTTTTACAGGTTCTACTGCAAAATAGAACGTAAAAATATGGGTTGCAACTCGCAACCCGCGGAAGGACAGAGATAGTTCAAAAAGAACTTTAATTTTATGTGTAGGGTTCGAGAGTGAGTTGGGATGTTGATTAGATTAAGTTTGGCCCGGAGTCAACACTTTATTTATTTGTGTGTCCATGGAGACAAGCGGTTTATTTTTCATGGCGACCACTTACTCGATTTTCAAGGATTTATGTGGCTTTGTTTCTAGTGTTTTAAAATGAACTGTACTATAGGTAAACGCTTTTGCTAAATTGATTATGCATATTCATATTCATTCAAAGCTTGTAAATCATGATTTACGAAAAGGCTCCGGCCTCTCTCCGAGCCACTGGAACTTAGGCTGGAATGCGGGATACGTATAAATGTTATCCTTGAAATATTGGACTGCCTCCTGTACATTGTCCCGAAATATGACTGCACTGAACATGACGTTTCCCCAAGAGCCACGACCCCGGGTATTCCCGACCCTAGAAATCTCGACCTGTTCACGAATTTCTGATAGCGGCCAGTCCTGGAGCTCAATCCGGGTCAAGTAGTTCCCAGCATAGACGTGTCGCTTAAGGGGATTCTGGCTCTCTGCCACCCACCAATCAAGGAGTACAGGATAGCTCTGTTGCGGCGGCTCAATTCTCCAGTACAGCTGCGGTATCAGGGCATCAGCCCAGCCCTCCGTAAGCCAGAGCTTAGGATCACAGTAGAGTCCGCTGTACTGATCAAATCCTTGAATGGAGCAAGGCATCCCACCATCCTCCGGCTGGCAGGGCTTATAGAGCCCAAACGGGGAAATTGTGAACTTGACCCAAGGCTTGACCCCATGGATCCCCGTGTTGAGGCGCTGGACCAGCTTATTCACGTTATCCCGTCTCCAGTCATCCAGACCAAGGAGGCCGTCTTGGGCCAAGTAGTCCTGATAGGTTCCCAGGTCCGGGAACACCAGCCCTGTCACCGGGTAAGGGTAAAAGTAGTCGTCCATATGGAGCCCGTCCAGGTCGTAGCGGGTGACGAGGTCAATGACGACGTCATAAGTACGGTTCTGTACCACAGCGGCGCCCGGATCCATCCAGAGGAAAGTGCTGAAGGGATAGGCGTATTCGGGATACTGGAGGGCCATGTGTCCGGGGTCCAGCCCTGTAGTCGTGTTCTCCAGTTTGGCTCGGTAGGGATTGATCCAGGCATGAACCTCTATCCCCCTCCCATGGGCGTAGTTTATGATGAATTCGAGGGGGTCCCAGAAGGGTTCCGGGGCCTGGCCTTGGGTCCCGGTAAGGTACTTGCTCCAGGGCTCAATGGCAGAAGCGTAGAGGGCGTCGAAGGCCGGTCGTACCTAGAGGCGTTTGAAAATTAGAGACTCAGGTCTACTATGATGAGTTTGGCTTTCTTTTACCTGAAAGTAAATTGTGTTGAGGCCAGCCGCCGCAATGTTGTCCACGAGAGCTACCAGCGTCTCCTGCTGCTCAGCTACGCTGGCTAATGGAGATATCGGCCAATCGATGTTCGTTACTGTTGCAATCCAGACTCCGCGCATTTCTCGTCCGGGAAGGTTCTCTAAAATGACAAGTAGTTTTCATAATTTGGTTCATGTTGTTGTTTCTTGTAAATGAATCAAAATCCTGGTATATCTCCTACCGTCAAAGCAGCACGTATGTTCTGCAGAATAAGATGGACAGAGCCCGGGTTGAGCCTCCCCCGTGCAGGCTGATCCTGGAATACAGTTTCCAATCATTCCAAGGCTTGGATGCTCATGGTCAAAGCATGGGTCCGCTGCAATTATTTTAGCCGAATTATTGGCCACAATATTGTTCTGAAACCACTGTAGGTATTGTGAAATTTTGTATCGTTCAATGAATCTAATGTACCTGCGTCCACGGCCCGGAACGCCGCCGCAGAGGTGACAGCTAGGAGAAGTACTGTTCTTACAACCCGCGTCATCTTTCAAATACTGTCAATTGGGAACAACTGGTCCGATTTGCTCGGGTTCCAATCGTCATTTGTAAAAGTAAGGTACAATTCTGAGTATAATTAGTATTACCCTTGAAGCTGTCATTCTGGTTTAAATTCCATGCTTCGAGTACGTACACGTCAAATTCATGACATGATAGTCCAGCTTTGGGTTTACGTACTTGTTTGTAAGATAGTATTTGTATGTACTATTGGCAGGGTTAAATCACTATACTCATGCTGATCAGATACTATTTATTACACGATAGTAAGATAGTAATAGCAAATATGTTTAAAAACGAAAAATGTAACTTTCAAACGCAGCAAGGTGGAAAGGAAAAAATGGATGATGTGAATATAGTGTAATTAGATCAACGTTAATGCATACATCATACAAGAAAGTGTCTAAGTTCGGAGTTGCGGAAAGATATTAGTCATTTTTGTATTAGATAATGCTTCAGTCTACTCGGGTTAGTTGGGTTATTCAACATGAACTATGTATGTATACTTCATTAGGAGTGCCAACACTTTTAAACAATTGAGTATGCATACCAATGCCTATGTATCTGTATCTGCACTCACAGCTCAAAGCTCAAGTAGCTGGCCTTATCTGACACACAAATAAAACAGCCTAAGTCTCATTAATTAAGAGCGCATCTTGTGACATTGTAATATAAGATTATGAGCAAAGCCTACATTCGTCAACTATGTGTCATTGTCACAAGTTCGTGAGTCCATGGTCTAATTTAAAGGAGCTCAGCACTATTTTTCTCTGTCACACTAATTCCTACATAGGCCTATTATACTTGAAGATTCTTTTGACTACTTCATCCGTCGTAAGAGGATGGGACGAATTGGATTAGATTGTCAAACAAGCTCAAGCCAAGGAGTCATGGACATGGTCAACCTCTAATAGCCTCTTTGTCTAAACTAAGGTCATCCTATCATTGACTCCTCTTTGAAAACAAGGCCTAAACATACAGAGGGAAGATTAGGAAGGAGGAGGATTCCTTGATCGGGACATTTTGTGGACTTTTCAAAGGCAGGACAGCAGATTACATACCTAAGGAAATAGTGCTTGTGTCTGGCTACTAGAAACCATAGTGATTGACACTCCTTGAGATTAGGGCCCAAACTGTCCCCATCCCCAGTCGTCACTGACAGCGTTCAGTCCAACCCTTTCTCGGCAGACATTAGTAATAGTAACACCGGATTCCGACGTTATGCATTTACCTTTTCTTTTTGATAATTTCCTATTTCAAGAGCCTCCTACTCGACCCTAAGTCATTCTTTTATACTTTTTTGGATAGTAAAAGGAAA
Source organism: Hypogastrura burkilli (assembly GCA_034696285.1). Taxonomy (NCBI): domain Eukaryota; kingdom Metazoa; phylum Arthropoda; class Collembola; order Poduromorpha; family Hypogastruridae; genus Hypogastrura; species Hypogastrura burkilli. The sequence continues at coordinate 3,532 of JAQFZY010001958.1, read as the reverse complement.
TAGAGTCGTGACTAATTAAGAATTTTGATAAAATGAAGAGCATCACAGTGTTTTTAGTTTTAACTATTTTAGCCTGTTTTTATAATTGTGTGGACTGTTACAAGCCGGTCGTCCTGGTTCACGGGATTTTCGATCACAAGGATTCTCTCCTGTCTCTAGCCGAACGGATCGGATTGGTATGAAGTGCATTAAATCAATTATGGATTAAAGATATTTATATAACACTAAATTTATGCGGCTATTGTCTTAAAGTGCCAACCGACGCCAGTGTAGATTTCTTATTTCTTTAAAGTCAGCTCGACTCATGAATCATGAGTGACTTAGTACGCGCTGGCTATTAGTCTAATGTCACCTTTTGTTTTCCAGAGGCATCCCGGGACCAACGTGACAATTATTGACAAGCTCCATGGATGGCACTCAATAACCCCGATCTGGTATCAGGTCAAGCAGTTCAAGAAAGTCCTGGACCCAATCATGGAGGCGAATCCAGATGGAATACATCTATTGGGTACAAATACGATACATAGGCATGTCCATGTACATAAAACTAAACGGCTAGGTTTGACTGTGACGCGATAAAAGTTGATTCAGTCTATGTATTATTATACGTATACGTATGGTCGTACATCGTACGTGCACCACACACCACATAGAAAATTGTTTTCGATCCCTTTTAGTTCCATTATTGCGTCACATTTTTCCAAAGCGTGATTAAAGAATTGATCGATGCTCGGGAAAATACGTACCAGAACCAAACGGATGGATTTAAAATTAAGTTTTACACAGGGAACATTTACGTTTGTTTTTTAAATACTAGAAAGTAAAGCACTTTAAGGTTTTTACTCATGTTGACTTTGACTGTGTGTCCACTTCCAAATAAGTTAGTCTTTAAGCCGAATGCAGAAACGTCTTACATCTAATATGCGTCAATTTATTCAAAAAGATCCGATGATGCCGTGATCGTGATTTGTTGTCGTTAGACCCTCGTCCTCAATAATCAATATTGAAAATACCAGCACTAAAAAAATAGGGTTGATGACATATTCACGTCTGTCATTATTTTTTTTTAAATCATGTACATTTTGGGTGAATTTAACTGTAGGTATTCATGACATCATGGCATTTAGGTATGGGGCGTATGACCTATTTGGAATTAACTCTTATTATATTTGACAGGCTTTTCGCAAGGTGGGCTGGTTGCCCGAGGCCTAATTCAATCAAGCTCAAATCACACTGTGCACAACTTCATTTCCCTCAGCTCACCTCAGGCCGGACAGTTTGGAGGTTAGGAGTGTAACTTTATTTTAGGCTGCCATTTAAACTGTCACCAATTAATTCAAAATCTCTCACCAATTAAATAAGATTTCCCCAACAATTACAGCAAATTACGCACCAATCATTTGAAACTTATTATGAGCAAAAGATTATTTATTTTACATTAATTAACGGAATTAAAGTTCGATTATTTGAAATATTTCAAAACCGGAGGAAATCCGCTCTAATTGGTGCGAGATTTCGAATTAATTGGTGATAGTTTAAATATTCCTCTTTCTTTTATTTATTAAAAAAAAGAATTACGGATGAGCCTGATTTCCTTATATGTAGATGACTTTCTCCACATCTTCTTCCCTACCCGGGTCAAGAGCACGGTCTGGAAATTCTTCTACTCAAAGTACGGGCAAGACATTTCCATAGGAAACTACTGGCGGGACCCCCACCACATCCCTCGGTTCCTCAACTACTCTAACTTCCTGGCCAGAGTGGACAACTGTGTGCAGACGCCAAATGCCACCGAGTTCAAGGACAACTTTACGAGGCTCAAGAAATTAGTCCTGATTGGTGGGCCGGATGATGGGATCATTTCACCGTGGCAGTCAAGGTTCGAACTTGAACTTGAACTTATAACCAAATTACTCGAACGGTGTCCTTTCAAATATGCTGTATTCTATTCCATAATTACAGCCAGTTTGCTTTCTACAATAAGAACGAGACCGTGGTTGACATGAGGGATCGTTTCGAGTATAGCCTGGACTTGTTTGGGCTTAAAACACTGGACAAGGAAGGGAAGGTTCTCCGGATCACGGTCCCGGGCGTCAAGCATCTCCAATGGCACCGGAATAATACAGTCATTGATAACTATATTCTACCATACCTTGACTGATGTATCAGAATATATACCTTTTAACTTTTTGGGTTCCTGCTTATAGGAATGAGATTCATAGTGACCTTTTTAAATGTATGTAATATTTAACCTATTAAGATTTTACGCGTGCATAAGGTTTATAGCGTGCGTTTTTTATAACTTTTATTAATAAGAATGTGAAGTACCCATCTAGAATGATACTCCGACCTTTTTTCAACTGAGTTTCAAAGCGAGTAACTCTCTTAGAATGTAAATTAAATTAAAGAACAGAAGTTTATCCACTTTTAAGATAAAGCTACATGTGTATGCTAATGTTTTCTCCATTATCAGCGTGAATTTTGTAGAGGGCAAAGCAGTTGATGGGAACCGGACGTATGCTGTATAGGCTTTGCGCCTGTACTGCTGTACTACATACTATGTACATAGACTACTACATAGCTGGCTTTGCTTTGTAATGAGCCGTGGAGCCGTAAACTGGCTAGTCATGTTGTGGCGTGGAGAAGAGCACAGACGCGAGAGAAGGGTTGTCCGGGTAGTAGTGTGAGCTGATCTTGTTCGGATCTCCCCGAATCCGAAGCCGACTCCAGTCAGCCAGGCCAGAGATGAACTTTCACTCTCTGGATCCATAACCAGGCCAGATTTTACCATTCTTCTTGCTAGGCTACGACCTTGCACGGAACTATGCCATAAACTCTGGGAAATAAATTCTTCATTCCATTATACTCAATAAATTAATTCTGAAGCCAAACACTAAAATTCAAAATCTTCTGAAAGTAATGATAGTGTATATACAAAGTTGGATTGCTTGCTTGTATAATTGAACACGGAAGGCTTTGCAAAAGGTAATTACAAATTACAACTCATTTTGAGTTATACAATGTACTTACAAAATTATGTACTGTTTCGAATGCTTTTCCTCCAATAATCATATAAAGTTAGCTTTGGGTATTGGTCGCCTTTCTTTAGGACAATAAGGAGTTCGGTTACTCAGATCGTGGAGCCTATATTATGGATTTACGATCTGATTTCGCCAGTAGATATGCAAATGTAAGTAAATCATGAACAAAAATAAGATATTGACTTCCTTTAACAGGCTCTACTAATAATAGTTCCAATTCTCAAATCCCAATTAAATCTAAAGTACAAGCAATCTCCAAAGAAATCGTTACAATCGGTATTGTAATGTCTCAAACGTCTTCATAGGAGCGCAAATGTGAGTGCGTGATGTGAGATACTGATCAAAGATAAAATCTGTTGTTCACACTGTGCGTAAGCTTTTAATTCAATTAAAGTAGTCAATGTATTCAGACTCTTCCTTTTTTGTTCAGGTCGGTTAGTTCTAACTTTGCGTTAATTTTCTTTCATGAATATAAATACAAGCCTGTTGTG
>JAQFZY010001957.1:0-13292 GCA_034696285.1 Hypogastrura burkilli | reverse complement strand
GCATAGCAACCTCCCTCGATATAAATGGCATCTATTCGCTCACCATGATATTTGTATCGGAAGCTCTATAACAATACTTACAAAAAGGGAAATACTTGAAACAGACTAAAATTAATATAGACTCATCGTTTGCGCAAACTCATCTCTTAATTTTGGTTGTTACTGTATTTAATGAAGACATAGGAATTAGGAATTAGGATAGTAAGATGGGAACGAACAGAGAGACAGAGGAACAGAAAGCCTTTCTTTTGTTTCTTCAGATACACAAATACGCAAACGAATTGGGACCGAATGATTCTGTAGGCATATGTGAATGCCTTATACACTGTACATATATAGTAGTTTCCTGGTAGTTTCCCTATATCGAATCATTGCATCTTGACCTTGAGTCACAGAACAGATTGACTGTCAGTGCGCGTTGTCACATCACTGTATACGTAACCCTTATGTATTACAGGTCAATTAGACTAGGGAAATATGGTTGAAGTCACTTGGACAAGTTCCATTTGACTATATGTCGATTGGATTTCATGTCAATTCGACTTGGTTCGACTGGGGCCATATCGTCTTAATTACACGTGTTATAATCATAACTGACTCCGGCTTTCGAAATAAATTAAACTAATTTATTAGCGCTTATTCCAGTATGCACATTTTGTACTAGATATTTGCAATTATTATTAAGGCTTTGGGAAATAAATAGATTAGAAGCACTGATATTACCAATTGAAATTTTCGTACTTCGCTTCCAACAGATACAACAAATTCAAGCTTTTTTAATTTGCTTCTAGACACTGCTTCAACTAATTGAAGCTTTGACAATACCTAGTATAGAGTATAGTCATAAGTAATGTTGATTAAGAAATACTCGATTACTCACGAACCTTTTCGACCGTAGCCACTGGATATTCATAGTAGAGAGGGGATTTAATTCTGACTGAGGAAGCACAATCACTCAAAATAGGTAGCCCCTGTCTGCCCGTGATGTGCCGAAGACTCATACCCTCACGCTCATCAAAATTATGCAACGCATTTTGGAGAAAATATCCCACAGGCAGGCCACATATTTTTTTGGAACCTTGACGATTCGTCCGTGTGCAAATGGTACATTTTGCTCGACTTTTTGCCACATGCCGTAATTCATTGTTCCAAGGTCCAGTCTCACTGAAGCCAAGTCTTCAGTAAGTTTGTATCCGAAAAAGAAAGCAAATGCAAATTTTGTACGTCTTCGGCATTTTCGGCACACGTGGTGCCCTGTAGACAGGTCCAAAGTTCCAAGGTCCAAAGTTCTTATAACCTCCTATGGGAATATATGGGACGGACAAATAATTCTTTTAACCTTCTATGGGAATATTCGGGACGGACAAATAATTATTATAACCTCCTATGGGAATATATGGGACGGACAAATAATTATTATAACCTCCTATGGGAATATATGGAAAGGACAAATAATTATTATAACCTCCTATGGGAATATATGGGACGGATAAATAATTATTTTAGCTTTCTATGGGAGTATTCGGGACGGACAAATAATTCATATAACCTCCTATGGGAATATATGGGACGGACAAATAATTCATATAACCTCCTATGGGAATATATGGGACGGACAAATAATTCTTTTAGCCTCCTATGGGAATATTCGGGACGGACAAATAATTCATATAACCTCCTATGGGAAGATATGGGACGGAGAAAAAAATCTCATAACCTCCTTTTGAAAATACAAAAATCAGAAAAGAGCATGTAAATTAACATGTAGAATCTTGAAAAAAAGCCAAACAATTGAAAAATGGGACGGACAGAAAGGGGGGGGGAACGACTGGAAGCAGAAGGTCGCAGGGGACACGTACTATGTACAAGCTACTAACCTAGATTTCCAGAAAGAGATGCTATATTCTTAGCAGTTATCTAACCAAATAATTTTGTAAAAAAAAACAAAAACAAAAACAACTAAACAATCAAAACTAAAACTAAAACAACTAAGGAATCAAAACTAAAACAAAAACAACTAAAGAATCAAAACTAAAATTGCACGAAACAGGAGGATCAAATACAACAAGACAATAAGAATAACAAGTTGGGGCTTCTAGGAGGGAAAATTCAACTTTCACGCCCTTCACTTTTCTCGTGCACTGCGTAAGAATTCCTTACGTGAGAACGCGACTCAGAGAAGCTTAAGATCGGAAATTACATCGCGTAAGTTAGTTTTGACTTTTGACTTATCAAGTCCATAGCCACGCCTTCCTCTTATGTGATTTTTCTTACACCATGGGGCGCTAAATATCTATTATTTAAGTGTTTACGAAATAAATGTTACGTAAGATATCTGAGGAACGTTTGACCTAAAATGATCAACTTACATTTGTTTTAATCTGATGTACTATGATTAGTAATTTCAGTATATCCTGAATTATCATGATGACTTTGAGCCCTAAAAAAATGTTCTGTGACTATCCCAGGAAAAAGTGGGCTACGGCCATAATTGTCTAAAATGTTTAGATAGGCTCTTAAGATAAATTGGTACGTAGTAGAGCATTTTTATTTCCTGACTGTTCCTATTCATTGACATTGCGGGGCTCATTGAGTTTCGAAAATAGTAACTCTATTACAGATAAAATAAAGTCATGATTTAGTTGAGAATGCTGGAAGAATCCGACCAGTCGATCTATTGTGACTTCCAGTTGGTTCCTGCCCCACATCCATCTCACCCAAACTAGAACAGTAACGGATCAATTAAGTAAAAAAGAATTAGTTAATCGCATACAGTTACTTCTAAATAATATACATTTAAAAATAATACGAGGCGCTGATAAAGTCATTTGTAGTTTAAATACATTACCAACGTGAGTTTGTAAACTTTATGAGCGCTCGTAGTTTGCGTTTTCATTTTTCAGGTTAATTTAGACCTGGAATTTTTTGCTTGAAACATTTCCTCAAGTCCTCGGCAGTGTAATAGAACTCATCTTTCTCTTGCTGCTCATCAGTGTGTTCAGATTCGGACCACTCCGCGACGGCTGTAGCGAGCCACTCCAAGTAACCCAGAAAGGCTTCATTAGAGAGGAATAAGTCCATGGACTCCTGCAAATACGTTTCCAGAGATTTCCCACTGATTGAAATGAATGCTGAAACTGAGGCCGCGTGTGGTCGACGGTGTGGTAGCCACAAAACATCGCACAAAAGTTGCGTCATGGCAAGTGCCATTGGATACAAGTCCATTGTCGTCTTTCCGTCAACGGCTACTTCTAAAGTTAGGAGTTAAGTTATTATAATGAGCACAGGATCATACGCCTAATCTTCCAATCAACTCGACCAAAGGCTTAATTCGTATCTTACCCCTATCGCCATTGTGTTGGCTGTCATCCTTTGTAGTCCCAACCTGCTCACCGTCGGACTGACCAGGATTTCCATTTTCTGCTGAGTCCGAGTCATTTTCTAACTTCGAATTCTATAATTCAATCGAGAGGAAAAGGGAGAAAATAGAAGTAAGTGAATCAAGTTTGTTCGGTTCCAGTGTGGTTTGTACTGCTTCCCTGGGCGTCTGCTCTCGGCGGTCTTACGCCTGGAGTCCGGAATCTCGTGCCGGATTTTCAGTCCGAAGTTTACGTCCAGGGAGGCAGTAGTGGCAGAACTGCCTACTTGAACTTAGCTCAGCCGGCACGAGAGTCCGGACTCTCAGCGTCAGACCACCGAGTGTCGACGTCAGACCGGACGCGCCAGAGAATAGGCTATCTGCAAGTCTTATGATATTATGGTCTCCGGTGTGCGGTCTAACGAACGTTAAAACCTTACTCTTTGCCCAATTAAGGGTTAGACGAAGGGTAAGGTTCTAAGAACGCTTCATATGTATTTTTTCCTAACTTCGAATTTCAATACTTGAGTTGAGAAGAACTTTTCGAGCAGGTTGCTAAGTAGGTACTGAAAGATAGGCCAACTGACCTATGAGGGATACGTGTTACAATAAATGTTACCTGCTGTAGATATGCAGCCTCGTTCCTCTCTGCCACTTCTGGAATCCAATGCTCAGGTTTCTTTGACTTCCCGGAGTTTAACTTATCACCATTCGTCTCAGCTATCTGGAAATTTGTTTGGCAGTCCGACTCAAAACTTGGAAGAGCATCGCGTAAAGTGTTCAGGACTCCCGTGAACGTCTTTGTAAGCTATTACAGATGAGATACATAAACAGGTAATATGCCGATACATCATTATAAAAACGAAATAGCTGGATATTACGAATATGTATTTCCACAAGTCACGCGAATTTAAGTCAAGGGAGATACACTGAAAGCAAGTTACCTTGTCAAACCTGTGCAACGGAATGCTATTCGAGGTTGGGAGTCCAAAGATTTGAAATCCGTCGTCACCATAGGCCATGAACTGCCTAACTTCAGGACAGAATCCAAGAATTGAGTGATAGCATATCTGCTGGAGGTATTTTTCCAGAAGAATTCGTCGCTGGTTTCCAGAATTATGATTAGGGAACGGCAGGTTTAACCATTTCCTTGGCGTTTTTATGCCCCGTAGATGTGGACGCCAAATTGGACTTTCCTCCAGTTGGCTTTGGAGAAGCAGAAACTCTTTGAAACTACGTTTAACTGTTGTTGTGCGAAGGACCAGTTTAGGTAAACAATCGTCACTTTCCCCATCAATATAAACTCCTTCATACTGCATGGGGGAAATAGATCTGTTTCATTTGTCCCAACAACCAACTTAGCTCTGTCCTGAGCTGAGCTAAATAATATCGTGGTTGTTCGCAGATGTGCCGATTCCGGTGGCCGGGTGCACTTCGGATAGCGTATGGATTGGCCGCCAGAGGGATGGGTCTTACCATATCACCTTCACCTTACACTTCACTATTGAAAAAAGGAGTAAGGAAAAACCCCATGTCATTTAGAGCGACTGAACAACACCACCTAGTTTCGCCTCCCTTCGAATATTCCGTCTACCGTTGCGTGTCCTGATGCCTACGAGTGCTATTTCTGCCTTCTGTCTCTATGGAGACAGTGGGCATAGGGCGTAAGGGTAGCGACAGGGAATATTCGAATGGAGGCGAAGCTATGTGTTGTTCTTTCACTACAAATAGCATTAGGTCCCTCGCTCAATAGGGAAGTGTTAGGATAAGGTGAGATGGTAAGGCTCATCCCTCTGGCGGCCAATCCAAACCTTGGCCGAAGTACACCCGACCACCCGAATCGTCAGATCTGCGAACGACTTTGACGTTTTTAGGAGGATTTCTGAGATGCCAAGTTTACCTGAATGCAGTATAATGTAAACTGCCCACTAGCATCTCCGCATGACTCCGTTTTACTAACAGTCACGTTAATAAAGAAACGGCTTATCACAGGGTCCGAGTCCTCACCGTCATCCTCGATCGTATCCAACCTATATAAATCCAAAGAGACTAGTAGGGATCACGCGTCCATCTGCATATCCTGGCTAGAACCTTTTGAGGAATCACCTTTCAGTGTCCAGACTCCCGTGAGAATAATTACTACTACTTCCACTTGATCCTTCGGATAGTATGCTTGACGTACTGCTCTGGGAATTCAAGCCGGGCCTTACTTTGAGAACCGGAGTTCTGACCGGTTGTACTGCCTGTGTTCCTGACGGAGGTACATGTGACTGTGTCTCGGACCGGAAGACTTCGGATGGCTCCGGGCCCTCTGGCTGGGTGCCCTCCATGAGGTTACTCTGACTCTGCCTTTGTTCCAAGAGCAAGCGGAGCTTCGCAATTGTGGCTGCAAAGTCTTCAGTGTCGTCGTAGCTGGGGGAGGGTTCCTTGGCCAGCCCATTCTCTTGTCCCGCGGACTCGGAAGCCTTGTCATAGGTCATGTCGAACTCTTCCTGCCTCGCCACTGCTTGGCTTCCCTGACTCTCGTCCAGTGACTTTGCCGCTTTCTCCCGACCCGAGCCGCTCTTATGCTTCAGCGTGTCTTCCCAGGAGTGATGTCGAGACGGGGAGGAGCCTGTACAACAATTAATGTTGATCTCTTGAAAGGAGGTCAGAGGTTCTGGAGTTCTCTGCATGGAGGGCAGTAGGGGAACGTGCTGGGAGAAGGTTCCGGAGGCTTCCCCCTTAGAAAACTGATATAAGGATCCGTCATGAAGGAGTGGGAGAGCGGTTGCGGACAGAAGTCCACTCAGTGCCGTCTGAATTGAGTTCAAGACCGGGCCACCGCTGTCACCTTTCTTCTCCCGAAGGCTGCTGCCCGGGGGATCAAGCCTCAGGAAATTGTGGTATGACGCTTTTGGAGGCGGGATTCCTGGGAGAGAGTCCGGCTTCTCGAAATATTCTACGCTGTCTTCCGGAGACTCCCCGTCCTCCTCCGAATTCTTCTTGAATCCAGAACTAGTCTCAATCTGGGCCTTGTCCGTGTCCGCCTCAATTTCAAACTTGTTCTCCAATAGAGGTGAAGGGGAAGGGAGGGCTGTGGACATGTTGCTCCCGCTTGGGTTTGATGACGTTTCATTGGCAAGGTTGCCGGAAGTTATCAGAGTCACCAGAGTAGTATTGACCCACTTGGGATCACTCATGACGTCCGCGTAGTAGAGCAGTATGCCCTTCACTAGGATCCCGGACATGAACTGACAGAAGACATGATACTCAAGACCAGGAGGGACCAGCTCCTTGACCAGCAAGCAGAGTATGCATTCGTAGTGCTTTGTAAGTTCCTCCCGGTTCTGAATATATTGATGCGTGTACCTAAGAAGGTCATAATCGGGTGTAAACGGATAATTTAAAATTCGCCTTCAGGACCGTTCTCAATATGCCAACCATAAGCTAGGATGTCAATAGCTTAAGCTTGAACAAGGTGGGTAGGGTTTGAAAAGCTGAGGCATATTTAGATACTTCCCACTCTCAAATATTAGACACGATAAAGAACGAAGGGGCAACTTTGAGATGATATTATTAGTAAATCTCTTACTTGAATGCCTCGGACAGGTCATCATTAGGCGACTCCGTCCTATCAAGCGCAGCGCAATACTCCTTCCAGTGGTAGTGAACTGTCTGTATGATTTCTTTGGCTAATGTTTTCCGGTTTACCTGTAAATTTCAAATTACAGGAGGTCGATATGAATATGATCCTGAGAAGAGCACGTTTATCCTTCCTCGCTTACCTTCTTGACCTTGTCCTTGAGTCGCTCAAAGACAAAGAGCAGGATTTGCTTGGAATGGTCCGGGAAAGTCTTCTCGTCACTAATCCGGTTATACCAGGGCAGAACGTAGCCCCGTAGAATGGCGTCAATCAAGATTCCGGTTTGTATTGACATGCGCAGGTTCCCTTCTGTGTCGGCGGGTTCTCCTGCCGGAATCGGGAGACGAGAATCCAGCTCCAGCTGCCTTGTATGGTTTCTAATGTATCTGGAAATTGGGAGAAAGGTGAGCTGACTTCGGAGTCTGAGGAGCGTCGCCGCGGGCTCGGACTCATCAGAAGAACTGAGCTGGGAATTGAACACGCCGCCCAGGTAGTACGAGAGGAACACGATCCCAATAGTGTAGATGGTGAGGTAGTACCAAGGGACGGTCCCGTTCCCATTCGAATGCGAAAATGTCCCTTCAGCCCGCTCAATAGGGCCCGAGACTCCGTTTCCACCAACTGAGACCCCAATGCTTCCCAGGAAAACTCCGGCCAAAGCTACTAGGAGCCATATTATCCGTGTGGGCCCCGGAAACTTTAACGCGGTTGAATTATGCGGCATAGGACAGGAAGACCTCTTTTCAAGTCACCTGATCAAGACAAAGCATCAATAATAGTCTAAACTGACTTAAGATTGACATGCTGATGATAGAGATATCGAAGACAGTTAAAGTTTGACTAAATCCCATTCAAGGAATTACAAATTACAAATAAATACTGAAAAACATGTTCCCAGGCACTTATTCCACCTACCTAGAAATCCTATGCCTCAATTTTCCTTATTTCCAAATCATCCGTTACCAATATCGCCACACACCAGTAGTATTACCAATACAAGTACTTTGTCGTCATTCGTATTGTTCCAGAACACTAAGAATGTTTTGAATAGACTGACCATAATTTCAAAAACGGAAAGGGGGATACATTTACTTTCCTGTTATAAGCTAAAATAAAATATGCACGGTGACCTCATTGTGACACGTGACACACATCAGTCGGAACAACAAGACTAAAAAAATGCTCCTAGTAAAAAAAGTCGCTGAGTATGCCTGAGGGTCCTCTAAAAAGGACGAAACAAGTTAACTTTATATTAAACCATAACTATTTATATATTTTGTGAAGTCAAAGTTCATGAAGCTGCCTTGGTAAGTCCTGATTTATGATAAGGCTTTTCTGAATACTCATAACCGTATTTGCACTTTAATTGGACATATTTAATTTAAGCTGCTTCCTTACTAAATGGCTAAAATTTTGTTATGATTGAGCCGAACGGGGGCCGGATTGGAATAGGGTGCCTCTTCTCCTTTGAATTATTGACCATACAAAAATGGTTTTCGGTTAATGAAAATGTTACGCTCCGCGCTAAGATTGGTCTTGCTCTACAGTAGTTTTGTATACTCTCATTGTTGATTACTTATAATTTAAAGTTAAAGTTATGCAAACTTTTCCGCGTTCGTCATTAACTTTGTTTTGAGGAATTAGATAAGTACTTTTACTAGATGCATTGGCTTCTGGTAATCGTACACGCGTCCAGTCACTTCGCCAAGCTGAGTCTAGGGACAGAACCTCTCATTTCGCACGGCATTTGCGAAGTATTTTAGATTTGAGTGAAATTTGTAAACCCTCTGGGGAATAATGACAAAATATTCCGAATTTTTTTTCAAAAAAGTTAAAAATTGACTGAGGGACGAAATTTTGAAAAAGGAATTCAAAATTTACTAAAGTAATTTTTAAATGGTTTGGGTTGGTTTTCATATATAACAAATATCGGTTTATTCAATTGACAAAACATAATTTTATGTAACAAAACTGTCTCAGTTTTTTTTTCTCGAAAAATTAAAAAGGTTCTTCAAAATTTTGAAAACTTCTTGGTCCATCGTTTTAACTACCCAATTTTTTTGTGAGAGATAGAAGATAATTTTTGAAACATTTCCCGTAAAATTCAGACAGTATTTTGCATGGACCAGAAAGTTAAGATTTAAAAAAATATCATTCCTCGAAGGCATAAAGTGCATATCGAGCTATGGTGTTGTACAATGTTATAGCGATTTCTGTAGGTTCAAGTAACTATATGATAATGGAAACTTCTTGCGTTTTTTATAATATCCTATTAAATGCCATTTTTGACCTTTGGTGACCCATTAATGAATCATTGGGTTGAGGTACACCTTAATGTCTATTATAACTTTCTCTAGCACCAGAACAAAAATTGTGCAAATTGTAAGAAATTTTGATTATATCGGAACTTAAGACATGTTTGACCTCTGGTGACCCTTTTATGGGTCACTGGGTTGACTGAAACTTCAGTACAATATCCAGTTCAAATGTATGTTCCAAGCAATTCCATCGAGCAGCTTCGCAACGCAGGAAATATAGTTAATTCAATAACTAAACCGTTCTCCACACTACTACGACATAGCCCGATATGCAATTTTGAAAAAATCATTACTTCCTGGTCCATGCAAAAAAAATATCTGAATTTTTCGGGAAATGTTTCTTATATTATCTTTTATCTCACAAAAAAAATTTGTGTAGTTCAGAGAATGGACCAAAAAAATTTCAAAATTTTTCGAAAAAATAAAAAGCTGAAACAATTTTTGCCTGAGTGGACGCCTTGGTAACCTTAAATAAACAAATAAAAAAGCGTTTAAAGGTTCGTTCCGAAGGATATGCTTTTCCCTCAGGGCCAATCTGAAAAAAGTGCAGAAGAAACTACAAGTACATAATACATAATAGTATTTCGAATTAAAGTAAAAATTCCTCATTCTCATGAGTATTCAGAAACAAAGCCGTACCAGATGTCAGGACTTGCCAAGGGACCTTTGTCAACATTTATTTTTCAAAAAGTACTTATTGGTTAATACAGTGTTAACTTGTTTAATCTTTTTCAGGGCACTCAGGCTCGTTTGCGACTTTTTACTGGGAGCATTTTTTTTATGTTATATAAAATTATGTTTTGTCGACCCGGATTGAATATAGCCTATCTTTTGTATATAAGAGAACCAGCCCTAACCATTTAAAAAATACTTTTGTAAATTTTGAATTATATTTTCAAAAATTTGTCCCGAAGTCAACTGTTTGGGAAATAATTTCCGGAATATTTTTTCGATCATTTTTCCCCAAAAGGTTTAAAATTTTCACTCAAATATAAAATACTTTCCAAACGCCGCAGAACTGAGAGATTCTGTCCCTATACTCTTCGAACAAATTCTTACAAATAATTGTATTGTATTGTAGCGCTGCAACGCTGAAATGTTTCCGCACTGTCATTATCGATTGAGAAAAACGCTCGGCCGATTCATGATATTTTTTTTACCTTGCACAAGCTGCATGTCGCATAGGCGTGTTATAAATAAGTCGTATCTATTTTATCCAGTGTCGAATAAGTTTCACCCTGGTGTCAGGGACCACTTCAGCCCAGCGTCGGTACGGGCCTGATCATATTCCCCTTCGAATATCGAGAGGGAACGGGGGATGGAGTCCCAAAACTGGGATAATCCCCCGCAAAGGGGAATAGATGGTCAGCCAAGTTTTGAACCGACTCAGTTACTGATACTAGTTACAGTAGGTAGTTATATTATGTACCCACCAATTATTAGTCACTGCAAGTATGTCTGACGAGAACTTTATTTTTAATTCCTTGATTAATTGATTTCAAAACAGATGTCCCTACTAGGCTTTTGTAATATCATAAACACCTACTTGCTTACGTTTCTGCAGCTTTCAGACGGTATTTCTCTTTCCTTCCACAGAATCATCGCACCAACGTTATCACGTCTGAGACATTATGTACAGTTATTGTATTCAGGAGCTTATGTTTGCCTCGTATACACATTTGGATTTGGTGATTCGGAGCATTTTCGTAATTTATTTAAACAATAGGAGTTATTTGTAACCATGAGTAAGACGGGGATAGTGGCAAGCGGATGGAAATAGTAGATTACATAGTTTGGGACGTCTTGTATGTTTCACTGTACCTAAGCACCATATTTTATTCTAAATATGCAGATGGGCCTCTTTGAGAGAACTGAGGTTCGGAGTCCGTGATGTCTGCCTGCGAAGAAAGTCAGGTAGTAGTAGTACTACCTATCTCTGTATGTATGTACTACATACATACATACATAATGTAAGGTACATTCATAAAAGTCGGGAAAGCTCGGCTTTCTCTCAGAATGGAGACAGTAACTCGAGCCACTCTCCTCGTCACGTCCCAATCCTATAGCCAGCCTATGTAGTAGCCTCTCTAGGCTTTCTTTCACATGAACCGATTTTACCGGCGTTGTCGGTTGCCTGCCATAGTGACACCCTGGCGCGGTTCTAAGAATTCCTCAACAGGGAGGGGGGGTTGGCTCAACTTTTTTCAGAGGGTCATTATACCTACATCGAGTTTTCTTGAGTGAGCATAATTTCATTACAACGTGCTTTTAAAGTCTGAGGAGCATAGTGTTGATTTTTCATGCGAACATTTTCTTGCGAATGTAATACGTGCATGTTCTTAATGTACTACTTTAAAATTAAACGGGCGTAATGTTGCACATGCACAATACGGTTTGTCGAATATCTATATCTATCTATATCTATATACATAAAATCCTTGGTGTGTTTGTATGCTTGTATGTATGTATATGTCCGCTATCTCCTCTCTAACTACTGTACGGACTGGAATGAGCGAGACCGGGGTACAGAGATCAGGTGGTCAAGATTACCTGTTTGAAGAGGATATAAAGGAGAGAAATAAAGAAAGTTACCAGTCCTAAAGAGATTTCCTACCAGTCCTTCCTGAAGAGAAGGAGAAGAAACGGGTGTACTTTAAAGGTACCGATTTGTACGTGGATGACTGTCTATTCAACTGTTGACTCCTAACAAACTGAACTACAACATTGCCCTGATTACATGACCGAGTTTATTTCATGGATTTAAGACGCAAAGGAGTAGGCGGGTCCGGGCCCGGCCTGAATAATTACAACAATTTTTTTTAAATGAAAACAATTATCATAACAAAAGCATGTATGTCGTACACCTATATACTATGTATTAATAATACCTTACTCAATTTTTCCTTTTTAATAAGTGACTCCTGCGTGTTGATGTAACTCCCATTTATGGGGCTTCTGCACGTTTTAATGATAACTTGATGTAAAATCATAAGCTTCGTGGATCAATAAATAAATAAATATACCTAAAAATTTTCCTAATTTTAGCGAAAATTATTCGCCCCAAACAACAGTTGACTTTTTCCAAAAACCAATTTGCACCTGTTAGTAATAGAAGTCGAGACCGTTTGCTAATGGGTCGGCAGCATGGTGTCGTGTGGCTGTGTAAGGAGCCAGGCACGGAAGAATGCGCTTGCGCACTGACCAGGCATGGAAGAATGTGCTTGTGCACTGACCAGGCATAGAGTCACGAGGGTCTGTGAGGGGTCGGCTGCATGGAGGCAGGTGCCTGTGCTGGGGGCTTAGCCCAGCCAATCACGTTCGCGCTGGTCAGCGGCGCCGAATTCAAATTCTTTAAGGCAATAGAGCTCGGAAGGTTCGGAAACTTGCCAGAAACATTGATTTTAGGCTAGATTCGGAAACTTTTGCAATCTTTTTGGAAACATGATTTTAAGTTAAGTAAGTTCGGGAAACTTTCCGCAAACATTGATTTTAAGTTACGTTGGGTTCGAAAACTTTCAGAAAACTTCCGGAAACATTGACTTCAAGTTAGGTTAGGGTCGAAAACTTTCACAAACCATCCGGAAACATTGATTTTAAGTGCAGTTAGGTTCGGAAACATTCGCAAGCTTTCTTAAATCATTGTTTTAAGGAAGGTTAGGTTCGGAAACTTTCCGGAAACATAGATTTTAAGTTAGTTTAGGTTCGAAAACTTTTTAGAAACATTGATTTGAAGTTAAGTTAGGTTTTGGACAGGTTCATAGTGCCGACGAGCTCGAATTCGATTTTCTGGAGACAATAGCGATCGGATCGGGTCGAGCGTCTAGCCTCACAGTTCGTAAGTACTACTTGGTTTCTGTGGCATGGCTTGCTAACAGCACACCATTTGTAGAGTTATGTAATCAATTTATTTACTTAAGAAAATATTTGTACTAATTAGTTCCAAACGTAGAGCCAAACCCGCTAAGCGGCGGAGCCGCGTGCGCAAGTATAA
>JAQFZY010001956.1:0-13299 GCA_034696285.1 Hypogastrura burkilli | reverse complement strand
ATTTTTCGCCGAA
Organism: Hypogastrura burkilli; assembly: GCA_034696285.1. Taxonomy (NCBI): domain Eukaryota; kingdom Metazoa; phylum Arthropoda; class Collembola; order Poduromorpha; family Hypogastruridae; genus Hypogastrura; species Hypogastrura burkilli. The sequence goes on along the minus strand of JAQFZY010001956.1, from coordinate 13,286 downwards.
ACACGATTGTATCTAGTATGAATTCAGAAGTCATGGGGGGTGCTCGAGCCTAGAAATCTCTTATTTAGATCCGCCCTTGCGCATTAACTATTCTCCAAATTCTCAAATTTTCCCCTAAACGACGGAAATGAAAGACTTGGGAGGTCTGACTCCGAAACATTTCTCCGCCTCCGGCTGAAGTCTGGCGAATAATATTCGGGGCCCTCCCAAAACTGAAAGCTATCCGCGCCACTGCTCCAGCATGACCTTTGGTTAACCGGACCATACCGTTTTGTCATATCCAACTTCTCGTATGAGCAAATACGAGGTATAAACGTATGATACGTATAGTTGTTGTTCGACCTGCCCGTGACCCAATATTTTGGATACGTAAGGGGACCTGGGGTCAATTTTTACTATCAGTTTCGGATACCAGAAAGAATAATTCATTAAGCGTTCTCAAGGCATTTTCTATCTTAAAACCGAAAGGTAATCTGGTGACGCAAGTTCACAAATTTTGTTCAGTAAACCATGGAATGGCATTAGCAAATTATCTACTGAGAGCATTAAGTAAGCTTGGACAATCTAGCACTGGGAGCCATCCATGCCCGATAACCCAGAGATAACTATTTTATCATGTGGTTTGGCTCACTTGTGTAATTATTCCATACTGTGATGCACGATGGGCGATACCCAAGCGCACGCAAATATATTTGTTGCTATATTACATTAGTACCGCGTTCTAACATGGCAAAGAATAATAAATATTTTTTTTATATTCCATTCCATGAAGTTACAGAAACCAAAACGTGGAAGTTTATGGAAGGAAGTTGTCAACGACGAAGAAAGCGGTCCGTTTTGTCCTGTACGCTAAGTAGCGAAGAGTTCATTAGAGAATACAGCCGGGTTGACCAGCCTGACCGTTCAAAAATGAGTCAGATTGTTCAGCAGCACATTGAGAAATTCAACGAAGCTGAGATAGGGAAAGTTCATAAAGTGGTCGAGTATGACAAACTCGTACGGGCAAATGTTCAGTTGGATTTCAGCACAGACCTCATGACTCCTAGCTCCAGTTCTGATGCGAGTCGGCGACCGTCGTTTCCAGGGACGGACTTATCAAAAACTACCCAACTTAGCCCTTCGAGAATGTCTCGTGTTTTGAGTAACAGTCAATTTAAGCACGCTACTACTGCTACAGGAGTAGTTGGTAAAGTACTTCTTGGCAAAAGCATTGTCACAGGAATAGTAAAGAAGGATTACAAAGGGCTTGCCACTACTGCTGGATTTGTTGGGGGAGACTTTGTCGCTGGCGAGCTCGGGAAACTAATTGGAAAACGTGCACCTGCGTTTTATGCAAAGATTGGAAGTCGCTTTGCCACGAGCATTAAAGTTGTTGGCGGAAAAGCTGGTCAATACCTTGGAAATGGGTTCAACATTGCCGGAAAGTCATTGGGAAATACGCTGGGACGGGCAGCGGGGCCTATTGGCGGGGCTTCAGTGGGGATCGGATTTGCCAGCTGGGGTCTTAGTACATCTGTTTCTTGGCTCAACGATCCGTACGCTACAAAGTTTGAGCAAAACGCGGCCATTGCGGACATAGTTGAAGATTCATTGAGCATCGCGATAGACGTTGGGGTGGCTGCGGCAAGCATTGCCTTTCCACCCCTTGCACCCGTCTTTGCAGTTGTGGGTGTCATTCTTAGCCTCTTTGTATCTTTTGCAACCACAATTTACAAGGCTCAGAACCACGTGGAAAATCTGAATAGTCAAATTCAACTGTTTGGTTGGGAAAAGAATGTCGAGCGAAGTCGTAATATAGGCGGTTTGGAAACCTCACCCTACCTAGTCAACCTAATTAAAACAAAAGCGGCAAATTCATATATTGTGAGTTTAATTATTGAATCCCTTGACAAGAATAAGGACGCTATCGGGATTGTTGTTCCGTCCAGAACGTTTAACTACGAAGGTAGACGCATATTGCGAAAAAAAGAAAAAGTTTGTCAAGAACGTGCATGCCACAATAATAAACACACTGGCAGAAGCTGTATAAATTCCTGCAAAACAAAGAAAGCTGAGTATTCTGAAGAGAAGACTACCCTGGGAAATCCGCATAGTGATAGTCAAGTAGACCTACGGAAGACTAAGACCATTTACCATGAACGAGCTGCTCCACAACAGCTGCAGCAGGTACCGATCGACAGACGAGACGAATATGAAATTTTTTGCACTCCATCTTCAGAAAACAACCAAGGATTCGAAATATCACTGCCTCAAACAACACAAGGTTACCTCTGCAAAAATGCTATTGGAATAAAACGGAAGAACCAGAAAGGAAAGTACATTTGGTACGATTTGGAGGATGGGACTGATTCCATTTATTTGGATCCAGCGGACATTACAGACTCAGTGTTCAATGTTGGCGATGGAAGGAAAAATTATTTTGCTGGAGCTGGCGAGGATACATTTTTGATTCAGGGACCGTGCCGTAATTTGACTGGAACCCTCGATGGAGGGCCGACCGGTAAAAATAATACGCTCGTTCTTGGAGCCAACTGCTCAACCTCCAATCAAGTAATTGTAAATTTGGCATATGGTAATATCTCTGGCGGCTCTAATGTTGGAATAGGTATTAAAAATATTCAAAACGTAGTAGGACGGACAGGAAAGCCTGACCATATTACAATTGGATGTTCAACAAACGAGGTAAGAGGAGGCGGCGGGAAATCTATTAAGCAGCCGGACGTCATAACTTTCGACGGCGCAAATCAAAATTGTGAAAGCTCCGGAGCAAGGGTACTAGCCGAAAGTTACACGGTAGTTGAAATTGGGTTCAGTTCCAAACTTACCTCCATACTAATTCCTATTAAGTATGCTACCGGCGTAACTCTGCATTTTTTACCACATTATGGAACTGCCTCCAATATTTCTGCAATTGTTATGACCCCAATCAGCAACCTTGAAAGACTTGGACTCAAACACCAGCTTCTATTCTCAGGAAGTAAGTCGTTGTCTGTTATCATTGACACTGAAGTTGGCGTACCACCCGAAATACGATTTTTAGAAGACTTAAATGGTACTACGTCAAGTTATTTGCTCAACAAGGAAGGAGTTTACTACTCATTTCATCAGCTTGACGCATTTGACATTAAAGCGCATCCCGAAGTGGACTTCAAACGGAATGGTGCCCGTATTTTCCCGAATTACTTTCAGCTGGTTGGCGGCACATGGAAAGCAGTTGGTGGTGAGAAGAATGACGTGTTCATTGTCTCAAACTTGAATTTTCGTGGAAATATTAACGGGGCTGGAGGAGTCAATGCATTGATTTTGGATCAGAATCTCGAAGGACATGCTTTCATCGTAAATGGAACAAGCCATGAAGTAACTGCACCACTGGATAATAAGATTCTAAATTTCGTCGGAATTCAGCAAATTGAAGGAAGAAAAGGCAAATCTGATACTATTATAGCTAATTGTGAAACGAAATATATTGCTGGAAATGGCGGACAGACTTCCCTCAATTTAGACATAATTAATGTGACTGAAGTTCCACACTCCTGCAAGGTCGACGTCACGATCATTGGAGCCTCGCACACTCTCATACATGGAACGCTCTTCAGTGGGTCAATATCAATTGTTATCCCAGAAGATTTGGAAGCACCGTTAGATGTTCGCACAAGTATTGACTGTGGAAACTTGTTGATCCTGATGAAATACGGCGTTTCAATTCTAAGAGAGCTAGAATTCAAATGGGAAGCTCAGAATAGGACATTTTGGCTACAAGTGCGGGGAGCTAAACCTGGGGTAACCACAGTAAATGCCACCAACTTTCGCTGTGGTAGTTATGACCTCCTCAAAGAAGACTATTTCCGTAAGCCTGTTATAGCTTTCGAAGAGAAATTTGGGCCGCAGAGTTCTCTCCTATTAAATCAGACGAGTTCAAGTCCACTCGCTTACCACGTTTTGGAAGGATCAGGAGCGCGAAATGGGTCCCTGCACTACCCGAACTACTTCAAAATAAATAACGGCAGATGGAATGTAAATGGTGGAAATCAGAATGATGATTTTGAAATAGCCGGATCCTTCAGTGGCCAAATCGACGGGCTCAGAGGTTTGAATTCTCTTCAGCTCAATTCCGACATGAATCACAGTCTTATTGAAGTAAACCTGGTGGAAGGATTGGTCAAGGTTGGCATTAGTAACCCAAGTGACAAATTTTCAATTTCCAATATCCAGAACGTGTTTGGTCGTAAAGGAAAAGCGGAATCAATTATAATTAACTGCGACACAAAACTAGTGTACGGGAACGGAGGATATGATTCGATTTCAATTCCCGCTCTTGACAAGGCATGCGTAATGAATGTACAAATTTTGGCTGAAGGCAGCACAACATTATCTCTGGAACCTGGAAATAAAGGTTCCGCTCAGGTCCAACTGTCTGGGGGAGATTCGGCGGAGACAATGAAGTTCATTGGAAAGCTACAGCATTTGGAAACCGATAAGCTGGAGTTGACGGTTGCATTTATGTTTGCATCTTCCAGTATAATCGGAACAGAGCAAAGTAAGACCCTATCTGCAAAATTTCTAAATTTACGACTGAACGGATCGCATACAGCTGAATTTCAAATAAATCAAACAAATCCACCTACCATTATATTTTCCAACGAGGTCAACGGACCACCAAGTACACTGACATTTGATCCAGATACCAGCCGGATTGAAATACAGCATTTTCTTGGCGAAGGCTCAGGTATAAGATCAGGGGCTCCAAATACGACTAACTGGTTCATTCTGGCTCAGAACGGAAGCTGGAGAGCATATGGCGGACAAGCTGACGATACATTCATAGTCCAATCTTCGGACGTTCGTGGATCCCTTCACGGATTGGGAGGAATTAATACCTTAGTTATGTCTCCAAGCGTCAGATCTCCCGTCATTGTCATTAATTTGCGCGACGGCAAACTGCGGGATCATCAGGAAATGATGTCGCTAGAAGAAATTCAGGCTGTACAAGGACGAGAAGTAGGAGCTGAGCATCTGATTACTAATTGTGAATCAAAATACATAAATTTGGGTAGCGGAGAGAATGAGAACAATCTGGACTTCATTCTAGTTACATCTGAGCCCAACTGCTCTATGCACCTTACCATTATTGTTGGAAATTTTACAAGCGTCGTTAACCAGGCGAATTCTGGATCATTTTACTACAGAATAATGTCATTGAAAAATATTGGTCTGGACCTGGGATCACCATCTAGTGCTCGACATTTGCTTGAATTCCAAATAGACTGGACATCGATGGATTTCGTAATTAGCAATCAGACCGAAGTGTTAGAATTATTTCATAAAAGTAGCTTCCACCACCAATTTAATGTTTCAAGCATTGAAGTCAATCCTGTTTTCAACTTTCTACACGAAGGTATCAAAGCCGAGCTACGCATTCTGGGAAGCTACGAACTATCCGCCTCAATTCTAATCTATACTGAATCCAGAGCCGTAAACGTTTCAGGTTTCCAAAACGCATCTAACGAGTTCTCAATCTCACCTGGTTCAGGATATAACCTCACAGCACTATTGGGCGGGAAAATGGACGACATATTTTTCCTAGGTCCTGTAGGAACCATTGAGGAAATTAATGGACGTGGAACGATTGAATTAGGAAACGCACTAGTAATCCTGGATTCGTTTATAGAAGCAAACATTCCTCTGCACGTTAATCTTGGGCCCAACTCGTCCGGGATCACCACAAGTTCAGGGATTCTTGTTCACCGACTGCATAATATACATCGTTTTTTTGGTCGAAATGGCATAAATGATACGCTTGCGTTAGCGTGTGACACAAGGTCAGTTCAAGGGGCCTCTGTTCAAATCCTGGACACGGCCTGCAGCAATTATTCAGTTGGCATTGAGATTCAGCCGTGGACGACAGTAGTTTTCCAGTCACGGCACGAGAATGAGGATGAGGACGAGCTTTTGAAAGTATTTCAAGGCGGTGACTTCTTCTACCAATTAACTTCTACTATGTCCTTCGACCCCATTTATGATGCGTGGTACACGATCCAGAATACGAACCATGTGTACAATCTCGCATTTGGTATTGATGACCTCGAATGGATCTCATTCACTGTTGAAACATTAACAATCAGCTACAATATTTCGGGCCAACGTTACCAACATTCGGTCTACCCGGTCATGTTTCCTGGGCAGGAATTTTATAATAATCCCTATTTGGTTACGAATGATGGTTTTTCAATTCAAATACTAACAGTGAGCGGGGAAATACTGATTTCTGGAAGAGTTTATGAACAAACCGAGCTAGGTGAGCTGCAGTCCGACTTAATTCCGTACTATAGTGATACTGCGGACCGCCTTAACATCACAATGATACTACAATTTCCATCTGACTTTATTTACATTGGAAACTCAAGAGCCACGGCAGACATGCCCAATGTTTTGACGAACATGGATTTAAGAAGTCACTTAATCGGGAGTGGGGCTAATAACACGAGCTATATTATTTTCAGTTTGGAAAACGACGTTTATATTTACACAGGGTTCAATGGTACTAACCCGAATGAAATCAAGCAGACCATTGACTTGCGGGAGATCGTTCGGCCAATCCGAAATAATACTTTAACCAAATACGTCCCAAGCGTGCAAGAAACAGAAGAAGGTCATTTAGTCATCCAGATGACCGGGCATGAGGAAAGGTACCCAGGAAAACTTATATTAGTGAATGCAGCTGGTCATTCAAGTGAGATCCAAATCCTGCTAAATGCTGTCATGATGAAAGTAACCAAAGAGCCCGAAAATTCTACCTTTGAGTTCCGTGAGAGGCACAAGAGAGACATAAATTCCAAGTTGCAAATCAAACCCTTTCCAATTGAACTTACGAAAGGACAGCTTATGGTACTGACGCTGGAGGATTTGGAAATCGATCAGCTAGTACTGATTCCTTCAGCCGCCTGTAATAGTGATAATCAAACGAAGAAAACGGCTGATTTTGAATTAGTTTCGAATGGTGATCAACTGATGTGGACCAATACTCGCACAGCAACAAACCAGTCCGAAGCAACAAATTTCGTGATAAACAGCTTCAAATCAACTTCCAGTGTGGTCAAGGAGATGAAGGGACTCCTGGATTTAGCTGGAGTCCAACTTGTGGTGAACCAAACGTTCGTTATTATTTTAGAACGCGTCTCTCTAGGGTCACTAGCTATGGATTGGAGTGAGCTTCTTGAAATTAAGGAAGCAGAGCTACTGGATGGGATTCCGGAAGTTCCAAGGCAGTTCCAGATCACCTGGTATTTTTGGATTTGGAAACGGTACAAGACAAGCATTATGGTATTATCGTATTCAGTCGGCGGGGTCTTCGGATTTTTGGCCTTCTTTTGCGCCTTTCGCTCTATCCGTAGTTGGAAGTTCGTGTTCATGATAACAACCCTGGAGGGCAGGGAAAATCTAGGGAACATTGAGCTTGTATCAATGAGACCGCTGCCAGCTACGCTAATCCTGCTCGATACAGACAACAGGCCAGAGTACGAGATGCAGGCCGAGGCGACATAAAAGGAATCTACGCGAAAGGATTATTTTGGGTCAACATTTGGAATGATGACAGTGTTAACTCAAAGGATGAGGCAATAATTCATATACATTATTATGACAAAATCAGCAACACTTTTTCATTTCGGCAAGTCAGGAAAAAAGGTGAGGGTCCATTTTTTGAACATTTTTTGTTTTGTTTTTTATTATGGTATATTGGTTATGCATGTTGAGCGTACTTCGTGTTGAAAATTTGTTGGTGCCCCCATGTGCACCTCCTGGGGGTACGGAGCATCTCAAAGTTTGAATTTTAGCATTTCCTCAATTTTGAGAGGTTATTTCTGCATAGATTTCGATGACATTTTTTTGTAGCTTCTTAAGAGGATTATCTTAGAGCACTTTTCGAGAAAACTCCAGAAGTATTTCAAATTTGTCCAAAAAAAATTTTCCAATTTCGAACAAAAATCCAAACTATGTTTGAATGTACTTCAGGATAAAATATTGCAAACAGCACATCATAATTACACTAATCATGCCGAGATTACTTATATGAGATGGAGACCTCATGGTGACCTTTGAAGAGGTCAACTAGAGTCAATCACAATGGACCATGTCATGTACCATATCAAAATGATCCTCAGGGCCTGCAGATTACTAATACGTGACTATACCAAGTTAATTACCCGTCTGTGACCACACTTTGACCCGAAAAGGTCACAGCAGCGGTTTTTTGTTCGAAAATGTTTTCGGACAAATTTTGTAAGATTTCTGGAATTTTCTCGAAAAGTGCCCTAAGATAACCCTCTTAAGAAGCTACAAAACAAAATGTTATTGAAATCTATGCATAAATAACCTCTCAAAATTGAGGTCACATTATGCTAAAATTCCAACTTTGAGATGTTCCGAACCCAAAGGGATGCACATGGGGGCACCAAAGTTTCTACATGAATTACTCTCAACATGCATAACTAATATACCATAATAAAAAACACAACAAAAAAATTCAAAAATGGACCCGCACTTTTTTCCCTGACTTGCCGAAATGAAAAATAGTTGCTGAATTTACAAAACTGATTAGAATATTATGAGGCTCATTATTGGTCTTATTTTTTTTACCGTGTCAATAGTAGTTGCGTTTGAAGAAGTAATTATTAGTGGAACATACTCAGCGTTTAAAATCTTTAAAATTGATGTATGTAGTACTATCATAATTATGTATTAACGTTTAAAAATAAACCCGTACAATAAACGTACAATTGACTGTCTTGAAAATAAATTATTTTCTCCCAAAACGAAAATGCAAATGAATAAATATGGACACACATAGCATGGTCAGTTTATACAGGGTCCTTTCCGTATAGGAGATACGTCGTACTACTTAGTGAGCAAGTCGATTTTATTTTTTTATTTTTGTAATTTGTTTTGACTAAAAGTTACAACTAATGCAGTAATAAACTAGCCGTAACCCTTATTGAAGAAACCATGACTGGAAACTATCCACTGCGTATCAATAATCAAGTGTTCGTAAAGTGCGTTTACCAGTGGCGGCGCTAGGAATGAGCTAAAAGAGCTTAATCTCACCTCAAATTTTCATGCTATACACTAAATATAGCGCATGTTTCGAAATAAAATTATTCAACTAAAACCCGATTCTAGTTGAGGGCAGACAGAAAACGAAAAAAGTTAGGATATGTAGAGTTAGCAAACATTAAGCATGTTTTCATCCTCCACATCCTTGGTTATAGCGAAAATTCGAAGGCTTTGAACGTGCAGGCTGCACGTCATTGTGCGATAAAAAATGCTCCCATTAAAAAGTCGCAATAAAGCCTGAGTGCCCTGAAAAGCATTAAACAAGTTAACACTGTATTAACCAAAATATTTTTTTTTGAGATGTAAATGTTGCCGAAGGCCCCTTGGCAAGTCCTGATTCTCTGACGCGGCTTTGTTTCTGAATACTCATGAGAATTACCGAAGTTTCACTTTAATTTAAAATACTATTATGTATTCTTGTAGTTTTGTATGTACTACTACGTACATCCTTTTTTTGCGGATTGACCCAGCTGCGTTTGACTAATCTGAGTTTGTCTGGAACTGAAATCCGGAATTCCTATGTCGTAGAGTCACTATACTTTGTTTCATTAAAATTAGGTTAGGTTAGCTTACAAAAAAGTCGGTCGACCTAACTAATATACTTGAAACCTAACCATATTTGACAATGCGAAGCTACCATTTAGCCATTTAGTTTGTCCTGCGATATAGATTTCGTATTTTTCATTCCAGCCGAACTCAATTTAGTCAGACGCGGACCGGCTAATGTGGATGCCTATTTACATTCTTTTAATTATTGACGATTGACGACACGAAGATTGACATCCCAAGGGACCTTCGTGAACATTTATTTGTCAAAAATTACAGGACAATGCAGTGCTACAATTATCTGTAAGACATAGTGGAGTGAGTAGTGGATTTCATGTTTTATTTCTGTTAAAATTGTAATTGTGACCATACCAGTGTCGATAGCAACAGTAGAACGGCCATTCAGTTCCTTCAAGTGTTTAAATTTAAGTACATTCTCATGTACAACGACTGCAGAATCTCGAACATCCAACTTGGCAAAATTATCAATTGAACGAGATTTGAGAGACATACCATTCAACGATCCAGGTGATATTTTGTATATATTTTCAAGCATTTTTAATATTCGAATTCAGTTCTCAGCCATATTACTGCCTGGGAGCACCTGAATTGACCCTAGCATTGATTGGTAGTATTTAAAGTCGGCAAAATGAATTCCTCAATAACGGCGGAATAAATAGACGTAGTTACATACCAACAACAAACTGAAAAGTAAGCTGTACAAGCACTTTCGTGCATGAATAAATAAATAAAATAAATAAGTGAACAGCCCCCCGGAAAAAGTAAACTAGCCATGCACATTCAAGGGTTTTTCCGTGGAAGCCAACCCAAAACCCATACGATGGGGCGACAAACGGAGTGCGTAGTTCACGTCTGGCACCCCGTTCATACCGAGATCCTTTCCATAATTTACCATTTCAGGCTTGATAAACATCTGACCTATTCTTGCCACAGTTTCCAACTCATGTGACAGGTGAACGGAAGGGCCGCTTTGAAGAATTTTTTTTAAAAAGAAGACCTAGGAATATGTCCATAATTTGTAGTTTATAATGTGCAGGGTGAGTCAGTGATATGTCCGGTTGTTTAAATAATTCCTGACGGAAGACGAGAAGGTCGACTTGAATTAAATCAAGTCTTAATGTAAGTTCATACATTAGAAGGAGTTTACAAACTATTTTTTATATTTTTAACTCATACTGGAACTTAACACTGTGTACTCTAAATAAAGTGAGAAAATTAACAGTAGCCTCTTATGGGGCCTTCTGTCCTGGATACAAGCCAAACTACGAGGATACTTCAACTTTTATTGATTTTTCGAAAAGGGACCGTGCATGAACTACGAATTGCGACTTTAATTATTTATAACTTTATAAGTAATCTCAATTTAACAAATTATTGTTTGTAAGAGCTAACAATCTCTTAATTTAGTGACTCGTCGTGACTTGAGCGCCTTGTAATCCTATGCATATGTTAAGTCTGTCTTTGACAGAGCTGCTGGAGTTTTGGCACATAGCTCGTATACAAATCCGAGGCGTCGGAGTTGAAAATCCTGATAAGAGAATCAAGAATCTACAATTGATCGCTTGTTTGGGTGTCCCCTGCATCTAGCACAAGCTCCCCAACGGGTGCCTCCACGACGTACTTTGCGACCTGGGCCTATTCCACCAACCACTCCGTCTCCGTTAAAATGCAAATCCCCGGCTCCGCTGAGTTGGCCAAGTACGGAGGGCGGAGCGTTCCACCTACTTTTTCTATTTACTCCGCTAAACTTTCTCTTTTTCATGAGCTACGTCATCACTCCGTAAATGTAAGAAGCGCCACGTGACCTAAGGTTTGAATTTTATCATCACCGTCATTCCTTTCTCAGTTTTCCTGTTCGCTGAGTAGTTTATTTCGGATTAGAAAAATACTTAATTACTTACTTCAAACTAAATAATAGGCAAACGAAAAAGTGCTTCCCAGGTGCGGAGTGTTACGTCAGACAGATAGAACTGACCTGAAAATGACGCTCACAAACATACGTTTCTTCTACTCCGCCAGCCTGACTCCGTTCATCATCCATACAACAATGGCTTAAGGCCTGATCAGAAGTGGGCTGGAGTACACAATATGTAGTTAAGAATTTGATTCCGCTGATGGAAACTTACAAAAACTTATATGCCTACGTAGTAAGGTTTGAAGCAAATAGTCCCTGCATTGGCCCGTTCCCAATCATGGCCGTCCTAATGGACGGACACTTCGACGATACGCTGAAACTCAAGTCCTTCAGTTAACTAGTTAAAACCGAACCTAGTCACTTAGACGTGGCTTACGGGATAGCTGCTCGGGTCAGAACAAGGTTACTTTGCCTTTCCATGTTTGTGCTTCCCCGAACTTGCACGTCCTGATCCCAGTAGCAGTCCTGGAAGCTTAATGGACTCCTCCACTGCGGTAGGAATCCATACTGTACTGGCAAATCGGATAGGCTTCTGGAATCAGCGACATGTCTTGTCAGACATGGTTATCTTCACTACCCGACGGACCAGAACCTGTAGAGGTCATCCAGTAGCAAACTACGGTTTCGAGATGCCCGTTGAGGGAAAGTCAAGGCTTGTGCTCTATCAGGCCCGTACCGACGCTGGTCTGAAGATGTCCCTGAGACCAGGGCCCAGGACCCGAAGGGGCCCGGCGAGATTTACTTTACACTATATAAAACAGATATACGATACAACATTCATACCAGGAGTATGCAGCATGCGACGTGTGCAAGCTAAATCTAATAACTTGAATTGACCGAACGTTTTTATCTATCTTCAGCGACAGTCTGGATACATTTCAGTGTTGTAGCCCTACGATTCAATACAATCCAATTATTTGTAAAAAAAAAAACTGTTCTGAGCGTAGATTCGGCTTGGCTTTGCGGCTGGCCGCGTGTGCAAGGATCAGCCAGTAACCACATAATCTAATAAAGGTAACTAATTCCTCTAAACAAAGTTAATGATGAACGCGGTAAAGTTTGTACAAACAACCAGAGTATTTCAATTGGTACGCATCCGATAGTACGCAACGCTTTTGTGGAGCTGTGCCAACCTTTACAAAAGATGCAACGATATTATAATGGGGGTAGCGTGGGTCGGAGCGGGACTTGAGTATTGTCTTTAATTTCTATTTGAGCCGCAAGAAATAGACGTTTGATTAAGTTAGTCTTAGTTGAGTGGGGAAGTCTGGTTTATTTGAAGTTCAAATCCTGAATGCCTAAATGCTGTTATTCTACGAACTAAGAATTCAATTTTTTTTTACAAAAATCCTCGCGACTGGGAAACGCCTCTATTTTCATACAAAATCTTCAATATTATCCATATTCTGGCTTTCAACCCCCACAATTAGGTACTTCACACTAGTAAACCTACCCGAGTTAGGCTACGCCCAAACTCCCGATTCTTGACCATTCCTAACATAAGTCCATATAACTATAGGTGTAAAAGACGGTCCACTCACGCCTTCAACATGTGGCCCGTTTTCTCTTAAAAATCGTGGGAATTGATCGTTCCAGATCATAAAATTACTGGACACCCATAGTCGAAGGGTTCGGACCTCCGCTAGGAGGTTTCCTCCTATACTACGGTCGAAGGTAACTCCGAACCAAAAACAGG
>JAQFZY010001955.1:0-13299 GCA_034696285.1 Hypogastrura burkilli | reverse complement strand
CGATTCATTTTCAGGCATAGGCCCCATTTCCGTATCTTGGTGTCGGTCTACCCTTCTTGTTGACACTTGGTTTGTATATGTAATTAATAATAATGGTAATATGTAATTCCGGCTTTTGTAGTTTATACCAACAGCAAACAGGACTGGTGGACGTTCAAGTCAGACAGCACCAGAAATTGAAGTCAAAGTCTCAAGTGACAACTGACAAAGGGAGAACCTCCCAATGTAACATGTAACTACTGTCGAAGACGTTTTCCCTCCTTTTCCTATACCCACCTCCCTACCTATGCTATGCTGTCGGCTAGCAGCAAGCAGCGCGGCTTCTAACTGTCTTGGCAAGATACTACGGCCAATACAAATCATGTAAACTCCAATGCCAAATGCCAATGGAATGGGTCACTGATCATCCACCATCCAGTAGTAGTAGTAGTAGTACCAGCAGTGAGTGAGATAGTAATAAGTAATAATGTAGAAGCTACGCTGCACCTACCTTGCCGCTGGTTGTGCTTTCTTGTGCCTCGTCATTCATTCATTCATTCATGATATCCACTATCCACCAATTCATTAACAATTAGCATGGCATTGGCATTGACCATATTATATGTATTAGTTGGTATTAGTATACGTGTTGTGGATTCTTTTGGGAACTGGACAACATGCACTGAAACTGAATGGTCAGTGTCAGTTTGAGGAATTCAATTCAATCAATACATTTCATTTTGAGATTCACTACTTTACTTGTTGCTAAGAAAGTTTGGTTCTAAACCAGAACTTTATTCTCTTTTCGATTGCCAATGGTATCTTATACATGTTACAACGGAAGGACGTATCGTGAATTTCCGAGACCTACCTGGTCCACGGTAGACAACCGGGCCCTTCCTCAATATTATAAAACACACAAGACACCGAAAGCATGTCACCAAGAACGAAATTTTATTAGTAGCAGATGTGGGGCCTTGCTTAGGGACGGGAAAAAGCGGGATACACGCGGGGCGCCGAATGGACAGGTGCGATAAATTGACAGGCCGCCCCCAGGGATAAGTAATGATAATGAAGCAAAAGTTGGCAGTGCAAAAGGGCAGAGCTTATATTGAAAACCAAATGAATGAGCTCGGATTGTCAAAGTGAATTAGCCCAAATCCACATATTCGATTTGATTCGGCCGAAACAGCGAGTCGTAAAAAATTAAACAAAAAGTATATCCTATCTCTCAACATGCATTTGCGTTTTTTCTATTTGTCCAATTCTACACGAGAGTAAGTCGAGTTTGATGTATTGAACTATCAACAGTATGCTGTTTAGAAAATTATTTGTCGGCGTTATTATTATATGGCCGGCGCCAACAAAGTTCAGAACAGGATTGTGTAAAATTTAAGGTTTTTGAATTAAACGATTTTCGCGCATTGCGCAAATTATTCAGTGGCAGGGTTCACTACTATATCGGAGTACAATTAGACGTGTTTGTCTTCTGAATAGATTAAGCTCCGCGCTAAGATTGGTCTTGCTCTACAGTAGATTTTAAATTAATAGATTGACTTTTAAATGGTAGATTTAAAGTTTTTTCCCGCTACGCAAAAAAATTTTAGTGAAGGGCGTGTCCAGCTTTGAATTTCGGGAGAGGATTCGCCCTGCGGAAAAGTAAACGCCGAAAACTTTCGAAATTTAACGGTGTAAAGTGGCCGAAAATGAATATTTATTAATTACATTTGAGCAGAAAAAAGTTGGGATTTAGCCAGACCATTTTCTTCTGGTACGACATGGGGGTGGGGGGTGGGTGGTTTCATCCCCAATCACCCGTTTCTGGACTCGCCCATGACTCCTGTTTAAGTACAACGGGACGTCCTCTTAATCAGATATGTTCGGGCATCGAGGGAAAAGATTAATAGTAGTCGTCATTGCTTTAAGCACCGTTAGAGCCGTCGAATTGCAGAAATTTCAAGGCCTTCTCGTAAGGTTGGTAAAGTTTCACAAACACAGTTTCACAGTGTACCATAGGATGCTTTCCCATTAAAATGCTGTGGTTCTTCGTGCAAACTGTTCCGCGTTCGTCGTTAACGTTGTTTGGAGGAATTAGATAGGTACCTTTACTATGTAGATTCATCGGCTTCTGGTAATGGTGGACGCGTCCAGTCGCTAAACCAAGCTGAGTCTACGCTTCGAACGAATAATTGCATTTTATTGTAGCACTGTAACGCTGAAATGTTTCGGGACTGTGATTATCAATTGAGAAAAACGCTCGGCCGATTCATGCTATTTGTTTTATCTTGCACATGCTGCATGTCGTATACTCGTGTTATATGTAAATATGTCGTATATATTTTATCCAGTGTCAAATAAATCTCACCCGGGTCCCTCAGGGTCTCGGGCCCTGGTCAAGGGACCAGCGTCTGTACGGGCCTGTGCGGAAATTACTTAAAACCTCTCTTAAATATTTATTTTCTTGTTTTCTTAGTTCCCGGTCTGATATCTCATATGTCGACCTTTCTGAAAAAGTTATTGGCATTTGGCATCCCAGTGTAAAATAAATTGTCCCATTCAATAGAACATAAAATTCTGGTATAGAGTATAGAGCCAACCTTTAGCAAGAAGTAAACAAAGGTATTTAAAGCTGGATCTTTGCAGTGATTGAATCCGACTTCGATTACAAGCCTATTATTGCTTATATTGCTTGCAGTCATTCATTATGAAACCATGTCTTTAAGCTATTGTTCGAAAGGAGAAAGAGGCCGAATTGGCTTGCCGCAGTCCGGTTAAATAATACGGAAGAGACTTGCTTTGATGCGGTAAAAGTTGAATCCCTCATGTCAACTCCCACTCCCACTAATATGTACATAATACGTGCCTGTCATGCCTGTCTGTATCTGAAAGTTGTCATTCGTGTTTTGTAACCGTGATAGACAATTATTTTTCGCAGAACAAATACCTGAAGAGGAAAAGATGACGGAACACTGAGAGTCTGACCTGCGTCTAGTGGCTACATCAGAGTGCTGTGCCGTGTGCCATAGGGTACACAGGTTACAAAGAACCTTGTATTTGACATATCAGTGGCAAGAGGTGAGACAAACTTTTACATCAGATCAGGGGCGCCGCTAGCTTTTAGTTTCGGGAGATGCTCAAAGTATTAACGGCTGCAAGTCCATTTTTTGGCAGAAAATTTTTTGTCATTTAACGTCCAAAACCGTGAATTTTCGCCCTTTTCAGGCTAAAGGTGGTGAATATAGTTCAGAAATATAATTATAAGCCCGCCGCAGCAGGTGAAAATTTTTGGGGTTTTTAGTAAAAAGATATTATTTTTGCGAACATTTCGGGGAGGGCTCGAGCCCCTAACGCCCTATGCTGGCCACGCCCCTGCATCTGATTAGTTGAATGTATTAAACTGCGTACATTTAAGATAAATTGAGATAAGTACCTTACTTTTGACGTTTTTTGATTATACTCCACTTATGCGCAAAGATCCATTTCAATATTGAATACTATACACTGTCACAAAAATATAAAAACCCTCAACAGTATTTAAGCTATCATAGGTAGACGTTAGTCCATAGTCAACAAAGTAACATGGGGTAACATCTACATATGAAATATTCTAATTAAATTACTTTTGCGGCTTAATCCTGTTTTTGGGGCGGCATTATTATTATCTCAATTGCTAAGACTTCATTCAGAAGATTCCAATCACTAATATTGTTATTCCTTTTATTCCAGAAAGTGTGAGGATGAATGAGGCTGAGCTCGTTGCCAACCAAACCCTCACTGAAAAGTACTTGCGGAAATTCAACGTTTTCCTCGAGCGTCATTCCAGTAGCCTTGTCGGCCTCCTAGAGAGTTCCAAGGTTCCCAATACAAAGGGCAGTAGAGGGTCAGCTTCCGATGACGCCCACCATCATGCCTCTAAACGGGAGAGAAAGAGAACTCAGTCCGAGTCCCTCGTCTTCTCCTACACACTGGCCCATAACATTTGGAACCTGACCTCTGACCCCATTCGAATGACATGGGGCCCCCTCGTAGAACCCTCCAGTTACGAGGACCTCGTGAGCTCCGTCCCTGTCCCACCGGACGGGAACCCTGACGTCCAGAAAGTTCTCCTCGTCCTCGTCTCAGTCAGTAGTCAAATGCGGGAGTTGAGCACAAGGGGTTGGTCAGTTTTCGTCTACCAGTTCCTCCTGTACGGGGAGGGACAGGAGACCTGTACAGATACGGGTGTAGTAGAAGGGGAGGGTCATGTGTCCATATCCAAATTCCTGCCGACCCTCTACTCTCTCTCTGACTTTGTGTCCGGAGCCTCTGGGCTGGTCAGTCATTCCTTCCAGCAGCTTGAGAGCCTGTTCAAGGACTCAAAGCCCCATGTCGTGCCCATAGCGGGCCTCCACTTCCAAACCTTATTCAGGGATCTCGGTGCTCTCCTCTCCCTCCTTGTTGTTCTGGACGAAGTGATTGGCGGCCAGACGACACTGAACGAGCACTGGACCAAATACAAGAGGATGATCACGTCGGTCCGGGCGGACTACATTAACTTTGACGTTGATTCCGAGAACCTGTACCAGCTGGACAGGGAGCTGGAGGCTCTGGATCAGGCCGTATTCCATGGGCGCATATTTCGGAACCTGCTGGACGTAGTGAAGGGCGGGCGGAATCGGACCCGGAACACGGTTCTTGTCGAGAAGTTTACTACGCACCTGTCACTTATGGAGGGCAAGGTAGAACGGGAGTTCCTAGACGGCGTGGACGAGCTCAAGCCCATAGCTTTCGCTGCACTCTTCGTCTTTGCAGCTTCAGTTCTTGGGCAAGCCTTCGATATTAAACGGACCTTCAAGCGGGTCTGGGAAGTTCTTAAGAAGGTCCCAGCGGTCCCCATAGGCGGGTCCCTTTGGGCGCCTGAGACCTTCCTTAACTCCTTCCATCTCGGGACCAACAATTTCTTTGACACCAAAGTCCTGGCAACCCAGAGCAACCTCCGCCTCAAGTTCCTAGAGAACAGGGTCAGCTCAGTCCCGAAGGACCTTATGACCAGCACCTTGGCTGTGAGTTCCTGGGCCGTCCGGCTCCAAGAGGTCATGTATGGGAAGGACTCTAGCACGCTCAGCCGGGATGACCTCTCCCAGCGTTGCAATCTGCTCCTGGACGGAGCCAAGCTGGCCCAGAGCCTCAGCCATAACTTCCGCCTTGTTCTCAACCTGCATGTGACGCTGGGGAAGCCAATCACGAAGACGTTGGTCGTCTTCCTGGTCCAGCATCTCGAGCTTGTTAAGGCAGTCCAGGCTGCCTTCCACCGCTACAACGTCCAGATCTGCCATTCCGTGATTTTCATTCTCCAGACCTTACTCCACATTGCTCTCTGCACGGCCAAGTCCGTGAAGGATGGCCTGATTAAGTCAGGGGCCAAGGATGAGCTTCGCCGGGATGCCCTATCTGTTCTGGCAGTCCTTGAGAATGCCTTGAAGGGACATCCGTCTGAAAAAAGGCTTCTAGTTGCTCGCTTGGCCTTCGACTGGTCCATTGCCCGGTGCTATTGGGAAGATGATGATAAGCGAAGGACGCTGGAAGCGGCTCTGGACCGGATCCAGCAGATTGTGGAACTCCAGGGCAGGATTGAGGAGCTCTGCAATGGGAACTCCCTCTACTATCATAGGACTATTCTGTCGGCCTACTACTCGACGCTCTATCAGAGCGGGGACCTGGAGCGGACCAAGTTGCCAATAGTATCTCTCCTTCTGAGCGACTGTCTCCAGCTGTTAGAAAAGCGGAGCCCTCATGAGGCCGGGACCGTGACGAAAGGGTTCGTGCAGGAAGTTGAAGGATACTTGAAGGCGGGCCTTGTGGAGCGGCTCTGTACGGACGTTGAGACGGACCTCAGACTCCAGACACACTCACATCTACAGATGGAGCAGGCTCAGTCCGGGGAGGGCTCACCCTTTAGGCTTGGGGTCAAGGACAAGAAGTCTGTGCTGGAAACGCCGGCCCTGGAATTTAGTGGGAAGAAGCTGAGTCTCAAGTATACTGTAAGTAGCTCAGGCCTCTCATAATTAAATTCTGGTTTCATCTATGCTAAATGTTACTTCTTCTAATTTCAGACTGAGTACTACCTGAGCAAGAACTTCTACAACTTGGCCTCAGTGGCCCTTCATGACTGGCAGTCCTATGCCACGATGCGTGTCCTTGCAATGGAGAAGTATCAACTAAACGTCATTCACGATCACTTGCCTGGTCATTCATTAGAGCAGGTCAGTACTCCATGGCTATCGAGTAGCATTGGCGAAATTAAAATACGTGTCCTGTCATGATTTGATTAAGATTAAGTGAGATTAGGTTAGGTTAGAAATGGAAGTATTAATGAAGATTTGTTTAAGTTTAGTTTAATTCATGTAGCTTAGGTGTTGGGTATGTCAATATTAATTTAGGTTATGGTATGTTTGTGAATATTAATTTAGGTTAGGTCTGGCGGTATCAAGTCAGGTTAGGTTAGCTTTGACAATATTAAGGTAGGTTAGGTTTGACAATATTCAGTTACGTTAAATTAATACCCGTAAATCACTCTGCGGGCGTCAACTAAGCTGCATAGACAATTTGCAAGGAAAACTACTAAAAAACTACCTGTTGGATTCGACATTTACATATTATATCCAATTATTTCAGGGTCTGGACATTCTCCAAATCGTTCGTGACCTCAAGAAGTTTGTGACTGAATTTAGCTACAACCTCAACAATCAGGTCTTTGTCCAAGTCAGTTCTCCGAACAAGCACTTGGAGACCGTGAGCATTCGGCACCTGGCCAACTCCATGCGGACTCATGGACCTGGCATGGCCAACAACATAGTTGACTACGCCTACCAGTTCCTCCGGATGAAGATCCGGTCCTTCTCAGAGCTCCTCTTCTACGAGCAAATTAAGTCCCGCCTGGCCAAGGACATCCGGGTATTCAAACAGGGGAGACAGAGTCAGGAGGCGGGCGGGTCAACCTACTGCTTCCAGTTTGAGAAGGCACGGAAGTTCCAGGTCGGCATAAGGAAGCTCGGCGTCTCGGCAGAGGGCCTGTCCATACTGGACAAGTTCCGAGTCCTCATTACACACATTGGCAATGCTCTCGGGTAAGAATAAGACTCTGATTTTAGACTAGGGAAGACAAATATGAAGTTACGAAATTAACGGACAGAGGACCTAAATTCATAACTTAATTTGACCGAACGTTTTCGTCAGTTCTTCTAAGCCAAGAAAGAAAAAAAAAGGAAAACTAAATCTAAGCTCAGCTAAACAAACCAAAAATAGCCTAAGTTAAAGTAACCTAACCGAACCTAAGTTAAACGTTAAATAACAAAACATAATATAACTTAAACGTTACAGAACTATCCTAACTAAAGTTAAACAAACCGAACATAACCTAACCTAAGTTGAAGTATTACCAAAGCTAACCTAAGCTGACCGTACCATTACATAGCCTTAGGCCTACGTATGTGTTTTTCCATAAAATATAGTAATCCGTGGTGACAAATATTCCGTGAAAAATCAGGGAGTGACTCTGGTCGCCTTAATACCAAGTTTAATAATAATATATGTATATTTCATTTATTTCATTTCATTAAAGAACATTTCGTCACATAATTAAAAAACTGTCAGTAATCTTAGTAAATACATAAAGGGACTGCGCACGACTGGAGGCTACATAGAACTATTATGTAGAAGAAAAACTATCTTACTTTAGTGTTGGCTAAATGCAAGATAAATGCATTTTGATTTTGCACGTCAGGACGTCAGGGCTGTCGATTCATAATAATCTAAATAATAGGCCTAAGTATACTTTGTTCATAATTCAGATTCGTCCGGCTTGTCCGTTCGGGTGGCCTTCATTTTCTGGCGGCTGGATGTCGCTTCCTCCCAGATTTCGAGGACCTTCCTGACCTCCGCGAAATGATCCAATCCGCTAGACAGCTTGACCCCCAGCTTCAGACCTCCGTCTCGAACCTAAATTCGTCCATTGCAATGTTGACCTCCTCATTCTCGGGCGGGGTGGACTATTTTAGGCTTCTGGTTGGGGCTTTTCAGGCCGCTGTCAACCAGCCCGCGTGAGTATAGTCTGGAAAAATAACGAACCAGAATTAGCTCATACAATACAACATATATGCATTGCTTTAGGAACGCACACATGCGGAACTTCTACGTCATAATCCCGGCCCTAACGCTTTCCTATGTGGACCACATAAGGTCATGCAAGGAGCGGCTGGCCAAAAAGTCAAAGTCCTCCACCCTCTTCACGGACGACGGGTTTCCTATGGGTGAGTGCCGAGTACTGCCTGACGGAAGTCATTTGTCATTTAAACAATTACTATTTATATCTAAATTTTTTACTATTTTAAATTGTAATTCAATTCGATTACATGCGATTTTATTAATTACTGTTCTTTTCGAACGAGTACTTTGATTGGCTCTTATTGATTAGGAAGGAATTAGAAATGGATTGAAAGTATGTTGAAATAAGTGTTAACTAAACTAAACTAATTTTCTTTAAATTGAACCTTACCGGTGAAGGTCAAAATTATTCGATTTTGGGCACTTTGACCCTCCGACCTAAAATCTATCTTACATTATACTAGACCCTACCCTGATACTAGAACAGACTTAGTTGGGTCCCCTGCGCATACGGAAGATAGGTACCCCAAAAAATGGTCAAAGTTGGTGAAAATGTATACAAAAAGTAAACTTTTTGATCACACGAGGTCGAAAAGGTTAAGTGTTATATATTTTTCGAATCCCTATAAAATAAGCTTTCCACTGACATGTTACTCGCCTGGGTTTGAGTGGTGACCATTGACCCAGTCAACCCGTGTCCTCAATATGAAGGCATGGATTTTTTCCAATTAACTTATGTGTATTATAAATACTACCACTAATTAATAATGATTTTTGGATCATGTGGCTGTTTGCGGAAATGACTTTGATTTTGAACGACGGGGTCAAAGGTCATCGATCATACAACGACAAGTAATATATCGCTGAAAAGCTTGTTGGGTCGAGATTCCATAGATGTATAACACTTCGGCTTTCTGACGTAACCTGTGACCGCAGGAGGTCAAAAAGTGTATTTTTCACCAACTGTACGATATATCGATATGATAGGTCGGATATGATGGTCAAAATCGAATATTTTTGACCTTAATCGGTAGGGTCCTTTAAAAATCAATGAAGTAGTAATAAAACGACAAGTGACCGGATTCAATTTAAATAGTAATAAATTTCAATATAATTAGGAGTCTACTAATCAGTCTTAACATATTAAGGAAGTCTCTCTTCTTATTTGCAGGCCTTGCCTATTTGCTCAAAGTCCTTGGCCAAGACGCGGACTTTGAGTCTCTCCAGTGGTTTACAGGCGTGAGCCAGAAGCTCCTGGAAGAGAAGCGCGTGGCTCACCAAACAATAGAAAAGTCAAAGGACGACGAGAAGCTCCAGCAGGCCAACACGCTCACTGCCAAGCGAGTCCATGACGTCCTACAGGAGTTCCACTTACTAAGTTACAACCTAAGCTCAGCCCGGATTTTCTTTCAGTCCTCAAACCCGGACCCAGTCTCTACCGTCCCGTCAAACGCTTAAGTTATATCCACCGGTTAAATCAGAAATGCCCTCTAATAGATCCAAACTACGATAGGACATCACAATCAACTCACTAGACTAGTCTAACACAATAATGTGTTCCAAGTTCCAATCAAGAGCAGTTGTCAAATAAATGATATATATCGAAAGGGTGTAATTTAAGCAATTGCTATTCATACTGAAAACTGAAATGTGTTAGTATTTACACTAAAGCGTATTACATACGATTTATCATTGACTCGTTATTTTTCAAATGAGTCCCTTGATGGCCTGTAATTGATTAGGAAGGACGAAGGAATGATGCATTGAAGGTATGTTAAAACAATTGTGACAGTCCGAAGTTCGCTAATCTAAACTAACTTCTTTACATAATTGACAAGTCAATTAAGTAAGGAAATCGGAAGTAACAGGCTTCAATTTAAATAGTAGCATATTTCAATCTAAATAGTAGGAGTCTTTCTAAAAATGGGTAGAACGTAGCAACATTAAGTCGTAACTCACCTGAGTTCCCGCGGTTACTGGGAGGTTGTGTTGGGTATGTAGTAGACCACGGACCCGGCCCGACCTGCTGCTTGAAAGAAGGCATGGGTAGTCCCCGCGGCGGTGGCGCCTGAGGTAGTGGTTGAGGTCGGCGTTGCGGGGGCAGATTGAACAAGGATGGGTGAGGCTGTGCTGGTGCGGCTCATAATACTGCTTTGGACCCCGGCCGCCAGGCTCTCGAGCGTGACCACGGCCGCGGGATAGACTACGTGGACGGGGGTCTGGTTGGTCGTGACCAGGCCACTGCTCACGTTCACGGTCGTACTGTTGAGCAGGGGAACCGAGGGCGGGGTAGAGTAAATTACTTGGATTTGGGGCTGGACCTGTTGGGCCGCCTGCAGGGGTTGGGTCAGGGTCTGTTGACGCTGGCGGGCCAGGAGAGACTGTTGTATCATTTGGTTGTACATTTGGGACTTCTGGTTGGCCTGACCTTTGGCCGAGGACTTGACGGCAGAGTAGGTAACGGGCTTCATTGTGGGAGCCGCCCCACCTGTGGGCACGATGCCGCGGACCATTGGGGCCAATGTCGTGGTTGGTGGGGCTTCAGCCAGGCCGAACTTAGGTAGTAAGGGTGCTACAGTCGTGACTGGTGAATGCCGGCCAAGCTTCTATAATACAGGAAAGGAAATGGAGGAGGCTGAGTAATAGAGATTCCAAGGTCAAGCAGAGCCGAATTTAATGGCATTTCGTGCTATTGAATGGGAGTGTGATTTAATGGGATCCCAGGGTAATGGAACTCGGGTCAAGTCGGATAAACCATTCAAGAATTTAAATGGAATTAAATCCATTGTAATGGAACTTAAAGTACCACATTACGTCGCAGTGAATTACATCACAAATCCTGAAAGTGGGATTAAGAACAACCCTGGTCATGAAAAATGACAGCACTTTATTCTTACCTGGAGATTAACATAGGCAGCCTGTCCTGTCCCTGCAGCTCCCGGGCCCTTTGCAGTTGTCTTGTAGAGTACTTGATGGGTTCCGGCTGGAGCCTGCCCAGTGAGTGTTAGGGGGGACGGCGGGCCACCCGCCTTGCTCACGACAGTATGGACGGTCGGACTGGCCCCACCTGCCGTGGTAACCTTGATCCCTGAAGCTGGATGGACAATTCCTACGGGTTTGGAGGCGTTCCCCGACGCAGGTCCTTGGAGCGTCACAAGTCCCGCTTTCCCCGGGCCCAACGGCTGGACCTGGATAATAGAAGTCGGTACTTGGACCCCTTGACTCTGTCCAGCCTGAACAGTAATGATCCGCTCTTGCACGATCTGACTCTGAGGCGAGCCCCCCGGAGTACTGGACGGCACGTTGACAACCCGAGTGTGCTGCGTAGTCGTGTAGCCGTGCTGCTTGAGAAAAATCTGGAGGTCAGCCTCGGAAACGGCTCGGGTCACGGACTTCCCGCCAACAATTTGTTGTTTGACCAACTGGAAGGAGAGAGGCGTCGGATAAGAATGGAGCCTCAATTAAACAACTACTATTTATAAACTGTGTTACTTTTCAAATTAAGATTGCCTGCGATTGCATTACTTACTTCCCGTTTCTCGAAAAAGGAGCCTGTTAATGCGTTGTAATTAATTAGAAAGAAATTAGGTATGTATTTAAAGTCTGTAAAAACAAATGCTACAGTAAGAAGTTCTGAAATGTAAGCTAACTTCTTCAAATAATTGATAAATGGAAGAAGTTAGTAATTAAATCGCAAGTAACAGAACTCTACTTAAATTGTAAGCAGTATAGCTGGATTTGAAATAAAAAGCTTAGTGCCTAGCGGTTTAATAAGACTTATTATTAGTCCCACCGTAGATATTCCTATTTTTCCCCGAAAAAATAACTAGGTCGACACCAACTTCCTTTGACCGAAATTAAAGGAAAAATTTAACTCATTATCACCGACGATTTTGTCCATGACAGATTAATTAAGGTTAGGTTAGGTCTAAACGTTCGGCTCTAGTGATCGCCATCGGCCGAACCGAACGGAAAGGAGTCAAATCTCATCGAACTTTGCCTTAAAACAGAACTCTGGAAGAAATTCGGTGAAAGTAAGTTTGGTTGAATGAGTTAATTTTTCGGAGAATTCGGGATTTATCTTTGGTGGGACTTAAATGATAGCCGTTTAATAATAGGTAGCTCGGAAATAATACTGTAAAGTCGCAGAGACCACATCAGTACTATTGTTACTATAGAACCTGAGACTTACGCGTGTTCCTTGAGCAGTACTAACGGCCACAATTGAGCCGCCAGACGATGATGGGATCGGCGTTGTGAGTGCCTGGGCCTGTGTTGTCAGGGACGGGGGCTGAGTGGACGAGACAGGAGTCGAGGAACTCACAATATTAATTGTCCCAGCACTCAGAGCACCGCTCGTGTGATATGTATTTCCAGGGGTGGACGGAACGATCTGGATCCGCTTCACCTGCTGTTGTGGCGCACTTGAGCTCGAGTCAACCTTGAGCTGGGTCGCCTGGACCGTGACAGTCCCGCCTTTCGGAGCCCCTTGCTGTCGCATGATGGTCTGACGAAGGGCTTGCATTTGGACTGGAGTTAATTTTGTAGTCCCGGGTCCTGTTCCAAATTCCATCATGCAATTTAGAGAAGAGTCCAGACTTGTTTTATATCCAACTTTCTGGATTAAATACCAGCAGAGTGGGATTTACTGGGATGTAACGGTATTTAATGCTATTCTGTTTTTTGGGGATTTAATGGCATTGTGATTTAGCCGGATTTAATAATTGTGATACTGATTTAATGGGATTTTAAGTCATTAATTATTTGTCCCCATTTGTTGATTACTTCCATCAAAGCGGGGCAGATTCAATGCGATTTACTTCGGTGACAGTTTCTGGAAATTCTTTATCCCACTTGACTTTAATCACCAAAAGTACCAATAACAACAATGGTCGCACTTGGTCGTTTGACTCTGACACCTTACATTCAGTAGTCTGTATTAACTAATTACAGTAATTATTAAGCACAAACTTGCTGTAATTGCTCTTACCTTGCATTCAGTGGTCAGTATTAACTAATTACAGTAATTACAAGTAACGACCTCGCCTTCGGCTCGTGTCTTATACTTGCTCACGCGGCTGGCTCTACGCTTGGAACGAATTAGTACAAATATTTCGATTAATAAATAGATTGATAAATTAACTCTAGAAATGGTGTGATATGTTAGAAAGCCATGTC
>JAQFZY010001954.1:0-13300 GCA_034696285.1 Hypogastrura burkilli | reverse complement strand
AACTGATTCTTGATCATGGATTTTCTGCTCCTCCTCTAAATCGACAGCCAGAGAGGCTGGAACTGATTCTTGATCATCACTTTTCCGCTGCTGTTGGGGAAGTGCTTGCGCTTGTGGCTCATTTTGAATCACTGCAAAGGGTCGCGTAATGAATTAAATAATGTCGGTATATGGACAAAGTACATACTACTCCCGGTGCTAAAAACTCAAAGACCTGTTATCTATTTTTCTTCTTTCTAATCTAAGGCCTCGGATGGTTTTAAAACTGATAACAGACTATCGAGTTTTTAGCAACGATTATAGTACATACGCTTTTTTTAAACAGAATACCTAGACTAAAAATACATTTATATCGAATTGCTTCAATACTGACGTATCGACAGGTTTAAATACTTTTGTAATGTTCTCCAATTATGTCGACGGTTTAACTAAGGCTTTACTGATTAACTTTACCTTTCTCACGCTTCCTTCGAGTTTTCTCGCTCAACTTTCGTTTTTTCCTATGACTTTGGCCTTTCTCCAACCGTACAGAGTAAGCAGCTACAGAGGCTGGTGCTAATTCCTCATGAAGAATTTTCGTTTCGTCCTCTATTTCCGCATACACAGATGCTGGAACTGATTCCTCATCATGAGTTTTGCGCTGCTGTTGGGGAACTGCTTTCGCTTGTAGCTCTTCTCGAAGCACTGCAAAGGGTCATAAGTAACGAGTTAAATAATTTCGGCTTCTGGACAAAGGGAATACCACGTTTGCAAAATCCTTCACAAGATCAAAATCTTCCTCCTGTGCAAAGATTTTTTCTTTCCTATATCACCTCGCAAACACGCAATAATATGTATTAAACTGGGCAAATTTAACGCAAAATCGAAAAAATGCTTCTCCACCTGTCACCCAATATTTCCTCCTGCGCTCCGTAGTACCACATGAAGGATTTTGCACCCGTGACTACTCTCGGTGCTAAAAACTCAAAAACCTGTTATCAGTTTTTTTTTCAAATCCGAGGCCTCAGCGATAAATAATAATCTCAGGCCTCGGATTTTTAAAACTGATAATAGGTTATTGAGCTTTTAGCACCGAGAGTAGTACCTACGCGTTCACACAGACTAGTGATGCCACGAGTAGTGATACTCGGCCTTAGGCCGAGTACTCGGCCGAGTACTCGTTCTCTACAGAAGTCATAAAAACGAAATAAAAGAGAACAGAAATCCAAGTTCGAGAGGCCAAAGGACAATACGGAAGGCCGATTTGTCGCACACGTAAAATAGCTAAAATACTATCGGTGATCGCGGTACACTCAGTATTTGAAACTTTTATAAGTATTAATCACTCAATTGTAAGTTTTCGACATTCTACACCTGTTACGGTCTGGAGGAAAACATGGCTAGTTTTTAAAAATGAATAAATATTACCCGCTAATAAATTTCAAATCTAAACGCGCAAAAACCGTATGTCATTTAGTAACTTTTTGTGTTAATTTACTACTTTTTCAATAAAACACGCTTTACTCGGCCTGCCGGCCGAGTATTTTCCGAGTATTTACAATTGAATAGCCCGACTACAAGTACTCGGTATATTGGCAGAGTATGGGCCGAGTGCTCGGCCGGCCGAGTACTCGGTGCATCCCTAACATAGACTATGTCGGCAATGATCAGCCCTCGCTGAGGATCCAAGTTCAGCATGAGGTGGTGAGGTCACAATTGAAAGGCGGGTCCCCTCGTGGAGTAAACGGTCAGCTCCGTGAACATCAGTACGAGGCTCAATAGCAATCGTTGAGGCTTTCACGTCAGATGGTGGTGAAAGTTGAGCATCAAGTAAAACCGGTTTAAACGGATCAGAGATGCCCTTTGCTTTCATAGCCTCAAGTGAAATCGGTTTAAATTGATCAGGGTAACTGTTTGCCTTCATAGCCTCAAGTGAAACCGGTTTAAACTGATCAGGGTAACTGTTTGCTTTCGGGAACATAATAAAGATCTTCGCATTAGTATTGTTGGTGATAGTGCCCAGGCTCCGGCTCACAGATTGATTCACTCCATCCGGCTCGAACTCTTCGTCAGAGGATAGGCTTATAACCGGCGGCTCAGGGACAATGCCCTTAACGGATTCCGTACGAAAGCGGAAAGGGCCCTCGGTATCAAATTCGTCACTCACGTCGGTCTCAATCCCCATAATGGATTCTTCTTCAACGGGTTCAGCCTCAGACTCCGTCTCGGTCGACCAGGGCGTCTCATAGTCGTCAATGGCCAAGGGATCTCGTTCCAAATCAAGCTCACTAATATCTTCCACGTCGGGCATCAAAACGGACGGGACGATAAGCTGCCATGAATTTGGTGGCGGAATTTGAGTGGGGGAAGGCGGCGGCGGCGTGACGCTACCTAGTATCTTAATGGAGTCGCTATCCGAACTGTCCTCCTGATCCTCGGATTCCGAAATCATAAATTCTGGGTCGTCGTCGCTTCCGCTATCCCCATCCTCAGTATCTTCATCATCTTCGTAAATTGGGTCTTCCTTCTCAACTTCCACTGCAGACTTGGAATTGGACTTAGTACTTTTCCTGGATTGAGCGCTGCTACTGGAAGCGGCTGGTTTTCTCCTTGATTTTGACTTCGCATTCGAGGCCCGACGTTTCTTGCCCTTCTTGTCTGACTTTGTCCTGAGCTGTACAGGACGGGAGCTGCCTTTCCCCTTCTTCCCAACTGACCCGCTCTTTCGATCCCGCTTTTTACCACCTTTGCTTGACTTCTTGTCTAACTTTGTAGCCTGGAGTCTCTGGTTCTGACGGCTCTTACCGGAACGCGTGGCCCTCTCTGAGCATCCCGCAGCAACTACAATCTTGCTCGCATCAACCACCATCAAATCTTCTGCGGGAACGATTGGAGAAAAAGGGGCCTGCCCACTCCCTTCGACCTTAGAAATCTTTCGAACAGTGTACCTATCAATTTCCTCCTGTGAGACACGCTTCAAGCAGAGCCGGGCGATTTTGGTTTCAGAAGGGTTCGGGATTGACTCAGAACTTCCTGCCTTAGCCTTCGTTCCTGTCTTTGGCTTAATCACTTCTCCAATATATTCCGGAGCATCGCTATCAATGTCAATGTCAACACAGTCAAATGATGAGGACGGGGACTCTGAAGAGCTCGAGACAGCATGTATGGACTCATGAGTGATTGTGAAGTCATCGAGGGAACACATGGATGAATCTTCTGGGCTTGACAATACTAGTTCGCAAGGGAGATCAATAAACTCTCCAATTGACTCTGAGAGAAAGGATATGGATGCCCCACGGCCCAGGTCCGACTTTAATACTTCTACAATCTCTCCGGTGGTATCGCAGAGAACTTCCAAGGCAAGCTCAACATCGGCTGGTGAGTACGTGAACTGGAGCATATCTTCATCAGTCTCAAGGTCTAGTCCGTCACTTTCAGTGTCTGTAAGCTCGCCGAAGAATGGCGGCTCCGGCTCATGGGAAGAACTGGCGTCGAAGGCCTCTGGCAGATGAAGGAGGTCCCCTGTGACTTCGCATAGGAAGTTCGGCATACAGGGTTCAAGTTGTGTGAAGAGATCCATTTCTACTGCAGTGCTTTCAGTAGAGTCAGGTGCTTGGCCTGCTAAATAATATTGTAAACTCGAATTAGTACCCTTGCAAACACTTCGAATTAAAAACTGGAAATATTTTACGCAATATTCGTAATCTTACCGGTAATCTGAGACTGGGCTTCCGTGGACGGTAAGTCGCACTGCAAGAGTGAGGAAGGTGGATCAGCCCGGTTCTCTCCTGGAACTTCATAATTACTCGACTTCCTCTTTCCTCTGTCCAGTGACTCAGTAGTATTCACAGATTCGGAACACGTCTCTTTTTTTCTTCTTGCACGGGGGTAACCAGCTGAGCGTGGTGCCTGATCCTTTGTCTCTGAATGGCTGGACTCATGACTTAGCGTTTCGGAAAGCTCTCGTGCTTCTCCCGAATGACCACGGAGGGCATGTATCCAGTCCTCACTATTTTGACTGTAGTTATAGGTCGGATCATTGGCCTGGAAGTCAACATCTGTAAGTCGACGGAGTTCAGAATATATTTCAAAATCTCGACTCGCCCGGGCAGGTGCAAAATAATTCGTGAGTGAAAGTCCAGCGTCCTGGGTCGGGAACCTATACCAATAGGAAGTGGCAATATCAACTGTGGTTTGTGTAGACACATAAGGTAGACTTGGGAGCCTTCGGTCATTTACGGTGTACTCGTTGTCGCTCCCACCTGACGGGAACGGTACTGGGAGGCGAGGAAACTGGCATAATCCGTCACCCCGAACAGTCATCAGTTTCTCCACATATGGAGGCCAAACTGCTTGTAAATTAGAGATTTTATTATCACGTTTCCGCTGTGGTCTTTTTGCGACTTCCTTACTAGGAACAGGATTAGTTGTTACTGTTGAGGAAATGGCTTGAGCCGTCGTCGGCGAGTTAACTTTTACTCCGTTTGACGTTATCACTCGCTTTCCGTTTGAACTTTTCACCTGCTTATGCAGAGCAGGCTGGGCTGCAAGCTTAGCCTTTCCGTTAGCAACAAGTATAGCTTCCTTAACTTTCCCTATAGCTAATCCGTTAATTTTCTTAGGTCGTCCAGCTCCTGGAGCCCTTTGTCTAGGAGTTCCTTGTAGTGTTATATTATTTGAATATGTTTTCATACGAAAAGCTGGCTCACGAATCTTTTTTGGTTTCTTCTGGGAGGCTTCCTCCTCCTCAAAGTCACCACTCTCTTCGGGCAGGTAGCCAGCCTCATAACC
Organism: Hypogastrura burkilli; assembly: GCA_034696285.1. Classification (NCBI taxonomy): domain Eukaryota; kingdom Metazoa; phylum Arthropoda; class Collembola; order Poduromorpha; family Hypogastruridae; genus Hypogastrura; species Hypogastrura burkilli. The sequence goes on along the minus strand of JAQFZY010001954.1, from coordinate 8,530 downwards.
CATATCATTGTCATCATATGCGGCTTTCATGCCTACGTAGGCGCTGAAATCAGTCGGTTTGGCTAAGTCCAAGTCGTCCCCACCCTTAATATCTTGTCCACGAGTAGCGAGGTGCTTCTCACAAATTGCAATAAAGCTTGGCCATGAATCACGAAAACAGGTAAGGCGGGCTACCCGGGCACTTTGAATGACGTTCATAAAATCCACAAATACTTCTGATGGAAGTCCAATCAGAGCGTTCTGTGAAGCAGCCATCTTTATCCTGATGTCCACCTGCTCCTCCGTTCCACACTCCCCCATGTATTTCAGGTGATTGAGTAAGTCCCGGGTTGGGTCGAGAGAGAAAGACGTTAGTAAGATTTCGAAACATATTTGAGGAAGTTGTTCAAAGTGCCTGCTCAGAGAGTTGTATGCTCTTGCAATTGTTGCAGAAAATTCGGCCACAGTCTCTTTGTCACTCTTTTTCCCTTCTCGCATTCTGTTCAGTTGAGAGAGTTGTTCAGACAGTTCGTTCACGTATAAAGTTACAGCTTTCTGAAGTACAGGACGGGACTTTCCAAACTGTAATATAAAGAGAAAAAATTAACATTAAGAATTTAATAGAAGGGTTTACTTTAAATAAATCAAAGTTATAATAATAGTTAGACATAAAGAATCGAAATTAGAAAAAAAGAACTTACGAGCTCTAGAATGGCATCGGCGTAAGTGTAAATGTATTCACTTTTTGCAGCGTGTTCAGTGAGACTATTTAGTTCTGCAGCTGCTGGAAGTGAAGATTCAAGGATTTGTTGAAGTTGATCTGCATGCTCAGACTCGATCAAGGAAGGCAGTGATTCCAACTTATTAGTAAGGAGCGTAATCCCGTTTTCAGTCTCTGTCCATGGTTGACTTGGCGAATTCTCCTCCCGAATACAGAAATAGTAGTGGGATTTAACCCAGAATGTGAACAATTGCTTTAACTCTGATAGGTTCGTATCTTCCTTATTGGCCTTTTCTACGACGAAAGAGAGTAGGCTGTATGCAACTTTGTAGGTCTTCTTCCAAGGTTTCCAACTGGGAAGAAGTCGATGGGAGCTCCCCGTTTGCAAGAGCCTAATTGCAGTCTCAATAGCAAGTCGTGTGGATAAATATGGCGAAAATCGGGTGAACGAGCTCGAGCTCTGCAACAAAATGCATAATAGTGCCCATTAATTTCGCTGCCCATGGATGTTTAATTTAAACGGTGAGTATCGAATATAATTATAATTATACTTAATACAGAAAGGAAACTTTATCAATACCTCATTATCATCTTTTTTCACTTTGGTAAGAGCAATGGCAAAAACAGCGGCCACTTGATAATAATTTTCTGGTGAGAGATCGTAAGGACTCAAGCGGGGAACCTCATTGGAATTGGAATACAGCCTGCTTCCTTTCAGAACACAGGCTTCAGTCAAGGCAGTCAGCCGGCCGACCTCACGTATGCCGCATAACACTTCTATCCTTGATTCGATAAATATCCACGTTTCCAAATCCCACAATTGGTTAACTGCAAAGAACGGTAGAAAAATGCCAACAATTATAATCTTAATTTTACGGTACATCAGGGTTCTTTTATTTTTAAATATTTACCAATCGTCTCGCTGATTTCTACCTCGCTGTTGATAATCATCTTGATCAAGTCAGGCCATGTGGAGTTTTCCAGCAAATTACATATTACTTTACACTGTTTGACCTCGTCATTCATGTCTTTTTTCTCAAGCAAAGAGGCAACGGCAACGACATATTGTTTCAACTCACGTTGTTCCTCTGTTGTGAGAGAGATCCATTTTCCGCTAAAAAGCGCTCTGCTCGCGTTCCTGTAACATCACACATAAACCAAAATACAGTAAACTAAGATTTGATCTTTGGATAAGCATCCGCATCAGTAGGTGGCAACTCTTACTATTCTATTATACTACTATACATTGATAATTGCTATGATGATATACATATAGCACACAATGTACATTCGTACTAACTTACTTGATCAGTCTTCGAAAAATTGCCTGTAAGCAACAGATATTGGCGAACTTGGTTTCGAAGACAGTACGCCAAACTCTCACTGATGCCTTACAACCTTCCAAGTCAAACTTTCCATTGGACTCCAAAGACTCCAGCTGACTAGAGATCTACGGAAATAACATGGCGAGCGTTAACATTACTAACTACTAGTAATACTAGTACTTAATAGCTATTTATAACTACGTCGCCTTCGGCTCCTGTCATACACTTGCGCACGCGGCTCCGCTGCTTTGCGAGTTGTTTCCACGTTAAAGATAGCGTGTTTACTCAATTGGTACTACTTAATAGCATAACTAATTACAATGAAACAATGTGTGCTTGCTAGTAGGATAGGTCACGGTAATGGACCGGAAAGTGGAAACTGTTTTCTCTGCTAACGCATTTATTCTACAATTGAATACTACTCTATTAATTTTAATAACGTAAATACACCTGTTAAGTGATCTCGCAAATATTTGGGAACTCACATGTTAGAAGCATTAAAACATGGTTGGTTAGGGCTATGGCGGAGAGTTAAGTATAGAGGTATAGTCTGAAACGTGTAAACAGTCGATAGCTAGGGCCCATGTGCTGGGCCTTAAAAGTCTTACAAACACACTGTAACACAGAATTTGGTATCACTTTTGTATGTGAAATTTTGTGGCTGTGGATTGAGAAATGCAGCCTGAATCGGTATAAGCGTCCAGACTATGAAGTGATTTGATAATATTTCAGATAAGAAAAAATAGACTACCTAGTATTATGTACCTAGCCTTACTAAAATGTTTGTCGGCACGATTCCGGCCGCATTTCTCAGCCCAGACCCATCACCTACCTGACATACCAAAATCTTCGTATTATCATGTTGAGAATAGTAGGAACTTTTCGATGGAAAAATAGAAAGAAAGAATAGGAAGGGGTAAAGAAGCGAAAACAAACAGGGAGAAAAGGAAGGGAAAAAAAGCCCGACCCCACCAGGTTATGTGACATCTCAAAATGACCGGACGAGTCTGGCGATCATGAATACAGTTTACAAACCAGTTTTCCGGCCTACCGGTGACCTCACGACCCCGGGGGGACCCGAAAGGGTCGCCCGAGGCGAATTCGAGTTAGGAACGGATTCGGATGCCCCAAGCCATGCAGGGTCATATGTTAGGAATGAATTTTCGATTTTGACTTATGATTGTTGTGATTCATAAGTGAATCACATTCGTGATTGTGAATCACGAATGATTGATTTTCAATTCGTTTCGTTGATTCGTTTCACGGTAGTGATTTGTCATTCCGTGTGGCACGTAGGGTTACACGCATGAGCTCATCAGAGCACTTGTTATAAAATAAACTTACCTTCTGCATCTTGGAAGCATCGTTCTCCGAGGAAGCCTCGTTTGTAATTTCTGATTGACTGTGAGTAAGGTTTAGCTCTCCCAAGTTCTTGTTCAATATAAATCCAGGACTCCGACTCCGATCCATTTCTTGCCATTTAATGGCTTCTGGAGGGTGAACTCCAATCTCCATCATTGTTTCTGAAGGAAGTTAGGTTTAAAGATATGAAACATACCTCCGTGTAGTAAGGCCAGGCATGCAAGCAGCCAAGTTTAAATTTAAAGTTTATAAATCAACTCCATTCATTCCATCTATGCTATTCACGAAACTCGAGAGGAATAGAAATATCAAAAGACAAACTAGTTGTCCTTGTCGGTATCAGTAACAGTGAACCAAGTTTGAAAGTTGACTAATCTAACCAACCTGAACTTATCGTTTGAATCCACGCAGACTTGGTATACAGTAGTCATAGTGCATAGTCAGCCATCACGGTTTTTAGGAATATCTAAGAGAGACTTACTTAAGTCAGCATAACATGAGCTGACCTTTACTCCCTTACTGACCCTCTTGAGAATAGTTTAAGTAGTACAACGTGACCTTGGTATTGGTATTGAGTGTGACCGTTCACGAGTCTAATTTGTAAATTGTAACTGATGAGCTAAATAATTTCACTTGTCACTCGTCGAAATCTGATGGAAACTGGTAACCCCTCTTATTTTGGACTCACTATTAAGTACCTACTGAAAACCACCATACAGTTACAACTTTTGTACATGCCGCTTCTTATAGCAATATCATTCTCTACGTTTCGAACCTATTTTTACAATCTGATAGGATTAATTAATTGCATACTAGCAATACTAATAATGACACTTCGGCATTTACATTGGCGATACCGATTACCTTTTACTTAGCAAAATGCCAAAGTGCATGTGTAATGTTAATGTGTAAGTTTTCATTTAAACTCGGATTGGGTCCAATGAGGGCTGTATCGAATAGCGAGTCTGTCTTCGTCTCATTCCTCTTCGCATCACGTAGGCCAAAGATTCACTTTTCGAATAGCGTCCGCTCGGGTAATGTGCCTCCAAATGTTCCATAAATGTCTTCCACAAATGTGCCTGAATCTTTGCCTGGTAAGGGTATGTTTTTCATGCCCCGTCAAATATTTTGCCTCCTTTTATTCCTCAATGTACATGCAATGTTCAATTGTAAAACAAACTGGATTAACTTACCGTATTCTGTTTATATCCGGGACGCATCATCTGTACCTTTTAATATATGGTAACTTTAGTTAGCGGGACTCAAATATCTGTATGCAAGTACGTTAGTTATGTTGGTGCCTGAGCTGAGCCCGAGTTTAAATTCCAGATAGTTAATCAATTCGTGCAGTGCCGGTCGAACTATTCCTCACCACCGTTATTATCTACAGAAACCACCCGCCTGGGCATTCTCCATTTTTCTGACTTATCCCTTGGCGCTAAAAACCGACTGATCGGTTACTAACATTTAATAATTACTTTTTAAGTAAAGACCTAGCTTAAATAAATAAAGTCAGACTTAGTCAGGCCAAAAGTAAAGGACGGTGGATGCCCAGCATTGATGTGCGTTGTGGTATTAAGTTGATGAAGAGTAGTAGATCCGCGCAGAAGTGCAGTTAATTTTGCTGCGGCTGAATTTCATTTTGGAGGTTTTGAGCAAAATGTCAGATGTCGTCTGATAGAATGTCAGTAAATATAACAAAAATGGGGAATCTTAATTTGTATTTCCATAGCTATAGCTGTATAATTTTAACATACAATTAACCGTTTAAAAAGTAAAGGTACTCAAAGTTCAAGACTAATACCTGGTCCTGGTCAGTCAAAATACAAACGTAAATTGTAAATTCATTCACTAAGTACTATTAGTGCAAAGTGCAACTGGAACTGAGGTAAATTACATCTACATGTACACATTTATTTGTGTAAAGCGTAAACTGTAAGCGGTTAGACTTCGGATGAGTGTACCTTTCGAGATCTGCAGTGTAATCTGGTCGTCGTATCGTAACCACTACAAAGCTAACCTATCCCACGCCGCTCCGCGACGTACGATTGGTTAGCTGTAGCGAATTATTACACTCGAACGTTGTAACCTAACCTAACCTAACTTAAACACATCAAGAGTTAGGTTGTAATTTTATAAACAGTTCAACAGTTTTTCGCAGGGTACGCGGTACGCTCATCTCATCCTATCTATTGGAACAGCCCCCACTAGGTCGCCTCCAGTGTCACCTCCAGTGTTACCTCCTATTGTCGCCTCCAGCACGGCCCAGCGGTTGTAACGTTAATCTAAACTGTCGCCTTCTCATTGTCGCCTCCTTGTACAATTACAATTACACCGTACAGTGTAAGGTAGGAGGCGACAATGAGAAGGTGACAATTATCCCGTACTATGTAACGTAAGAGGAGTAAGAGGCGACAATTACCCCGTACTATGTAAGCTATGTAGGAGGCGACAATTACCCCGTACTAGGTAAGGTATGTAGGAGGCGACAATTACCCCGTAGTATGTAACGTAGGAGGCGACAATGAGAAGGCGACAATTACCCCGTACTATGTAACGCAGGAGACGACAATGAGAAGGCAACAGTGGCCGTGTAACATGTTAGCTAGGAGGCGACAATGAGAAGACGACTGTGGCCGTGTAACATGTTAGCTAGGAGGCGACAATGAGAAGGCGACAGTGGCCGTGTAACATGCTAGCTAGGAGGCGACAATGAGAAGGCGACAGTGGCCGTGTAACATGCTAGCTAGGAGGCGACAATGAGAAGGCGGCAGTGGCCGTGTAACATGCTAGCTAGGAGGCGACAATGAGAAGGCGACAGTGGCCGTGTAACATGATAGCTAGGAGGCGACAATGAGAAGGCGACAATTACCCTGTACTATGTAAGCTAGGAGGCGACAGTTTAGATTAGCGTTACACGCCCAAAAATATGTCGAAATTCTGTAATTAAATCGATTTTTTATTCGTCTACTTATTTTGTTCGTTTCAATGTGCTTCGAGATTTGGATAACAGCTATAGGTCTGTAATATACTTACGTACTTATATTATTAGTCTATTTTTGTATATTGATATATTTGATTTTATACGTTGTACGTTCATAAATAGCTATTCTAATTGTTTTTTAGACCAAGTCGCAATCACCACAACAGGCTGGTAACCTAATAAAACATGTGGCACTTTAAGAACAGTATATAACTTGAACATTTCATATTTTGTATTTGCAACTCATGTCGTAATCGTAATGTATTGGTATTGGTATCTTGTTCTTTCATATTTTGAGGTTTACCGGTCGCGTCGTCCGTCTCAATTTTGTAGTTTGATACTGGTGAAGATGCCATTACAGCACGAAGGATCGTACAAGAAATCCTCTAGGAAGCGAAGTCAGAGTAAGGAACCAGTTACCTGCACCAATAAGAGTTACCTTGAGCTTTTATTGATTCACATGCTCCTTGTTGATTTCCATTTCACATTTTATTTTTCATTTATTTCTAGAAAAGGGTGACTCTGTTCTTCCGGCAGCATTTCAATCCCGTCTCAATGACTTGTTCACTCAAATTGAAAAAGAGTTCGAAGCTCTGTACTTGGAAAATTTAAAATGTAAGACAAGGACAAGCACAGTTGCCATTTGCGTTTATTATTCGTACTCACTGAATTCACCTATTTGCACTTGATACTATTTCATTATATGAATACAGTGAACGAAAAACTGAGGAACATGCAGTCTGCTCCGGAAATTGGAAGAGATATTAGTTTGTTCTCTCCTGGACTTCCTAATTCAACTGCTGAAAGATCATTCCAGCCCTTTCCTTCTGTGGATGTCGTAGATGGGGTTTCTTCCGAGACCCCAGTAAGCTCTCAAAAGTCAGCTACTTCCAAAGTAAAAGGTAACACATCATGAGCATAACAAGCATAACTCATAACATCGCTCCGTCCTTGCAGTGCTCCAGTAAAATATACTGTTCCAACAGTCAACAGCCTAATTTTGTAAATTGTACTAAGACAAGATGTATCTTTGATTAACAGGGGGAATTCCGGGGCAACAGAAGGTTGCATTGCGGTTGAAGGCGCAGACAAGCCGAATAGTATCTAGCTTCAAGACCAGTAACGTACAGTGTAGTTTCGTGAAAGAGTTCTCCGGTCATAAGGATGGAATTTGGGACGTCACTACAACGGCTAGACTTGCCATTCCCGTAATAGGCACAGCCTCTGCCGGTGATCACAACAATAATTATTATAACTATTATAGCCCATTCTTTAAGAACGCTAAGATGGCGACTAAAAGTTGCACAGATTTGGAGAGCAATCGGGAAAAGCCTACGGCTCCCTCCAAACGTTCCACAAATATATAGCACAGACGAGCAGAAAGTTTGGGAACCTACACTTTTAAAGTGGCATATTGTGTACAGTGTGTTGACAATGCAGCGTAGCGTAATCAATAGATCAACGGCGCGATTAGATTTTTGTTTAGCAGTGGGCATTTTTGATTTTCGTAAAGCTATGCACATTTGGCGGGAATATTTTTTGCTTTAATACAACGGATTCAGTAATTTGTAATTGTGGAGAGCCCACAATCTTGTGGGCCGTGTTATGTGGCATCAGTCACTAGATTTTCAAAACATTTCTAGCGTACGCTTGCCGCGTGCTATATTTCAATTCAATAAAAAATTATCGGCAATGGCACGCGTACGCTAGAAATGTTTTGAAAAGGTAGTGACTGATGCCGCGTTAGCGCGGGGTATGTTGGCTAGTATAAAAATGACAACAAATTCCTTCAGGATTTTAATAATGGAAACAAAAGTCTAGAAATATAAATCTAAAGACAATGTGCTTGTATTTAATTATACCCACAAAATATTGACTTTAACGCCAAACTTTTGAAAAGTGCGGGTACGGGGTATGAACCGGGTATGAATCCCGTACAATTCGACTAAGTTACTATAATTCTGTTTTCGGTGAAAGTCAATACTTTTGGGGCAGGACTAATATTAAGTCAAAGACAAAGTATTCAAATAGTCTGATTGTAAAATGTATGCTTAACGACTGCAAAGACATGTGTGTACTTGTCTTCTCTCTATTATAAAATTATAACAGACTCTAGGCTGAACGCACGATTCCAGACGTATTTCTCAACCTACGCCTACC
>JAQFZY010001953.1:0-13300 GCA_034696285.1 Hypogastrura burkilli | reverse complement strand
AGATTCGGTTCGGAGCAGAATTAAATATAGGCTCTTAAACGCATAACATGGGAATTAAATTTTTTATTAATTTCATGAAATCAAATTTTTAATTAATCTCGGCATAAATTTAATTTGGCACCTAATTTAAAGTTTAAGTCGATAACATTGTTTTTATTTACGTCTGTAGAATGTTTACACTCCTTTTTACGTTTTGAAGGGTATTTTTAGGGCAATTACTACATATATAATACGTATTCCGCCTTACAGTTGGTTTTAATTAAGCAATTTAAGAGATAATTAAGAAACAAAAATGCTGGGAAGTTTCAAGTTCATCTGGGTAGAAATAAATACTTTTAAAAAAATTCTTAAGTTTGTTCAAGAATAAATATTTAGTTCCGGGAAAAATATTTGTAGGGACCGAAATAGGAAGCATCCAAGTTTCTACAAAAACTTTGATACCGGTAGGACAATTAGTATTTAGCCGGACTTTGGTGCACTCTTTAGCACAATATTTCAGCTAATGCGTTCTTGGAGAAACTTATGAGATTACCTGTAACGAAGTTTCATGCTACTTAAGATCAATTTGACCTTTGAACCTACCGTAAGGGTTTTGCGGTGACCCGGTCGGGGCAGCCTCCGGCTCCACATCCACGACCGCCACGGAGTTCCCAGGCCCATCAAACATTGTGTCCAGTCGCACCGCAAACATGTGCTGATGGAACTGCGTATTAACTTGGGGGAAGATCTGGATCCCGTATCCAAAGGTGTCTTCTCCGGCCGCCAGGAGCTCCGTGTCCAGGATCCCCGTCGCCTTCACAGTGAACTGGATCGAGGCATCCAGGCCAAAGTACCAGTAGAAGGCGTAGTCGTAGTTCCCGACCGTGGCAATGGTTGCCAGGACCAGGCGCCGGGCTCGGGCATGGCTCACCCGCCTATTTCGGGCATTCGTGTGCTTCCAAAGGACGCCGGTGTCCTCCTCAAAGGCGCAGATGGCGTTGGGTCGGCCAACCGGCTCCCCACGGTGATTGTTAACGTTGCCGGAGAAGAAGGCAGCCCCTTGGCCGCAGTCAGCGGTCGGGGCAAGGGCGTTGGCCCAGAAGCCCAGTCCGTACTCCCCCATGTCGTAAACCTGAGTAAAATGGTGAAAAAGTTAGAATTTGGAATAAAAGGTCAAAAATTTTAGAAAATGAATTTTTACGGCTTTTCGATGATACGGAGGTCGGGGGTCAGCATAAGGCACGAACATTTCAACTAAGGATGCCCTATAGAGGAGCGGCCGCGTAACGGCCCCATCCTGGTACTTGACATCGTGGAGAACAAGGCCTTCCCGCCCGTTGAAGCTGCATAAATAAACCCGTTGTTTTAACTCTGGCTAAAGGATGGCTCGCATGTCAAGCTACAATGCTTACCCGATGCGAATTCGAAAGTTGTCCCATTGAATAAGGTTCCCGGAAACCCGAAGCCCTGTCGTCCTACTTTGCTGGCTCTGTCGCCGAAATCGACGCCAAGGATTTGGTGGCTGGTTGTTGGGATAGGTTGGTCTGTTTTGGGGTGGCCCCCTACCCTGTTGTGGCTGCGGCTGTACCGGCCTACTTGGTTGCACCGGTACCGGCCTAGTTGGTTGTACCGGTCTAGCTTGCTGTACCGGTATCGGCCTACTTGGCTGTACCGACGGTCCTCTCCGCTGACCATTCGTCGTTGTCGCTGTTGTGGATCCGTTTGCCGTCCGTAGCCTTTGATCATATTGGGCCATGGCCCGCGGGACTGTGACCCCACGGTTCCCATTCCTGGGACTGAACTGGTGATGGACTGGCAGGTCCTCAATGGCCAGGAGCCGCTCCTCAATAATGTCAACAACGGCAGTGAAGTCCAGAGGATGCGTGAACTGGTTGTCATCTCGGAAGTTGACCCCGTAGGGAAATATCTGAAGCACGCGCCGGTTCTTCCATTCGGGACGGTCTCCGATGTAACCGATAGCCCTGTATAGTGTTCGAAGGGCGTCATTTAAGCTTGTTACTAGGTACCTGTCTATGTTGACATTTGTTACTGTTACTAGGTACCTATCTATGTTCACATTTGTTACTGTTACTAGTTACCTATCTATGTTGACATTTGTTACTACGTACCTATTCTGTGTTGACATTTTGTACTAGGTACCTATCTATGTGCACATTTCTTACTAGGTACCTATCTATGTATGTTTCCACTTGTTACTAGGTACCCATCTATGTTCACATTTGTTACTGTTACTAGTTACCTATCTATGTTGACATTTGTTACTACGTACCTATTCTGTGTTGACATTTTGTACTAGGTACCTATCTATGTGCACATTTCTTACTAGGTACCTATCTATGTATGTTTCCACTTGTTACTAGGTACCCATCTATGTTCACATTTGTTACTGTTACTAGTTACCTATCTATGTTGACATTTGTTACTACGTACCTATTCTGCGTTGACATTTTTTACTAGGTACCTATCTATGTGAACATTTTTTACTAGGTACCTATCTATGTGCACATTTGTTACTAGGTACCTATCTACGTTGCCATTTGTTACTAGGTACCTATGTTGCCATTTGTGACTAGCAATATTGCAATTAGTTACTATTTATATAAAAATTTGTCACCTATTATAGTATTTAATTCGATTGCATGAGATTAAGTTACTCAATAGTGTTTTCTCGTCAAATGAAGCCGTTTATATAAATTATATATAATTGATTAGCAAGGAATAATGGATGCATTCAAAGGTTGTTTACGCAAGGTCTACTGCCATAAGTTTGAATTCTTAAGTCAATTAACTGCCTTGTACAGACTGCTTAGATTTGACCAATAACTAGTAATGTAAGTAGCACACAATTAAATTGAAATAGTACTATCTATAGTTCATCATAAATAGGGACAGTCTAACAAATGCTCGTTTTGAAGTCAATATCAATGAATTATGAGAAACTAAATGAGGTATAATATACTATTATATGTAGAGAAGAAACATGACCAAATATGCTCACCAAGCGTCCGCATAAACGTTGTTCATGTCATTGTAGCCCAACCGTGAACACCGCTCCCGGACCCCCGGATCCGCCTTGAAGAGAACCTCTGCCGCCGTGAGGTCTTCCGGCGTGACCGTTGGCTGTGTCCCTGGCGGAAGGGCCTCGACCTTATCAATCCTCCCAAGGCCCAGATTCACAATGAGCTCAAAGACTCGGCCCGTGCGCCGCTCGATGAGGACAGCAAAGGCCAGGCGCGGTATCCGGCTCCAGTCCCCGCCACCTATGACCGGCAGGAGCGTCGCTTTTGGGGGTTCCAGGAGCGTGATCCAGTTGAAGATCCAGCCCGTGTTCGTGGGCTGGCGGGCATTTATTAGCGTGGCAGTTGCACGGATTTCCGCCGCGGACAACGGCTCCAGTGGATGAACCGCGGATTGGCCAAGGAGCCCGGGCACAAGGCACACGAATAGGAAGAGCTCTACGCTTGCCATTGCTCAGAAATCTCGTCGAAGACTACTAATATTTACATGATTACATCCATTTGTTTCTTAGGCGGCGCATTTGCGCGTTACCTCATTCACGCCTGAATGGAAAATAATTACTGTAGCATACAACCGCAGTGGGATATTTCGATGACCAGGCACCGGAAATTCGGGTTTCCTTTTCGCACGAATAGTGTCCTATTTCTGGTGCTTGTAAAAACAAGTAGTTGTTCCCGATTGTTAATTAACTTATAATATAATTATTTTCTATTGCCGTATAAAGTGACCACTATTGTATGTGTGTGTACTGACAAATATCAAAAAATATGTTCGTGGTTAGGCTTTAAATAGAAAGTAGTCTCTGTGTCTGCTACTAACGTGTATACTTAGCTTCTAGCGTAGGAATTAATATTGACGAATAGAAAAAGAAAATTTTTGCAAAAAATATATAAACATAAACCGTAGATTATTAGGCCACACTTAGCTAGATTAGTACCTACTTAGATTAGGTTAGGTTATCTTTGAATTTGAACTTGGAAAAAATAAGATATTAGTATTTTATTGAGTGTTTTGTTGACTTTCCGTTAGTATAGGCTTTTTATATTGACATCTATATTTTTACCGAGGATTTGATGAGAACAAATTCCTAATCCCGGTCTAAATAAAATTCATAACGCAATCTTAAAGCACAAATCTATCATACTAAATCATGTTGCCATTGATAAATTTAGGAAATTAATATGGGCGGCTATTTAGTGCCCGTGCCAGGCCTTCAGTATTCAGCAGACCCGTAAATTCTAAGCACTTAATTTATCAAAAGCAGTGAACAGTGGTGGCCTGCATTTAAAATTCGGCTATAGAATCAGTTGAACTTTTCGTACATTAAATATTTGGCCAACCTTGTGGATTTCCTATACCAAGGCTAATGCTTTCCGTATTCCCTGGAACAGCCCTCTTTATTCCGGAGCACAGGCCGGCTCTCCCTCAATCCCCAGTACAAACAACATGGAAAATGCACGGCAGTAAATTAAGCTTAAGGGCTTATCTCTGGAGCAAGTTGAAATGGGTCCTGGCACACAAGTATTATTTATTCGGAGTATTTGCAGAGCTTGTACCATGTACATGCTAAATGTATAGTAGTACTAGGACAACGCGGTTGAGTAGTACCTAGTCCTAAGTCCTAATGGATTTATTACATGGTTCATAAAATAAGCTTCCATAAGTCATCTCGAAGAATGAACGGACCTTTTCCCGAATCCGGTATGGAGAATTTTATAGGGGTTAGAATCGTCAGCAACGAGTATAGTCCCGCCATAGAATTCTTAAAATGAGGCCCAAGGTTAGACACCGCATAATGTTTTGAAATACATTTAAAATTCCGAGTGAAAAGCAACAAACAGTTCATCCGTCCATATGTTGCGATTGGAACCACATGAACCAAAGTAACAAATTATGCATCAATGAAGCAGTGCAGCCCAAACACTCACTCTACAATGATCTGCGGGCCTCAATATTACTCGTAACCAAAAGACCGGTTTATTAACCACCAATTTCATCAGTAAATAAAAAACTTCCAAATGTCTGTATGAAGCTTACTACTCTGAGCTTTGGTACTGCATTTACAGTTTATTCGGGATGGAAGTTCAATTATTTAATATTGAAAAACGAGTAATTATTTGGGGATGAAATTTGAGGCTAAAAAATAGTTTCTTTAATGAGACCTTTCAGTTTAATTGGTGAGCATTTTCAAAACCTAACCTAATTTTAGCTCTGTCAGTAGCAATAATATTTCCTGTGAAAGAGTCTGTATGCTTAGGTAGAAGTTAGTAATTTCAGTAGAAGTCTGTATTTTTAGGTAGAAGTTAGTATTTTTAGGTAGAAGTCTGTAATTTTAGTAGAAGTCAGTATTTTAAGGTAGAAGTCTGTATTTTAGGTAGAAGTTAGTATTTTTAGGTAGAAGTCAGTACTTTTAGGTAGAATTCAATATTTTCAGGTGTTATAAATAAAAGTAGTCGGGGAGGGCGGGGGCGGTCACTCAAATGTTAAGTTCTCCGCAAAGTGTATTTTCTAAAACAAATATTAACGTTCCACTTTAATTGCTACTTTTTATTTCAATTGAAATGTAACCAAGGACGTAAACGTTCCACTTGTTTATGAGCCACCCATTGAGTAGAGTGAGTAGAGTGAACTACTCCGACTTCGTTTCGTTATATGACTGAAATTCAAAAATAATTAACTGCATACTCTACATAGGCCGAGTTAAAGCCGTAAATTGGCAAGCATACTGTGTGCACAGGTACTTGGAATCTTCTAGCTGTAATATTTTATACATTATATTCTTCCCACGCGCCACCGCACGCCACTATTTATAGACCCCCCATCTCAATATTTATACAGCCAATCATTGGCAAGGAACGGACCTTACATAGTTTATACCGTGTCCATGCCTGATTCGGGATCCGGCCTCATTATTGCCCGGACTCATGACATGTGGCCAGTAATTGGCCAAACTCACCTCAATGTCATTGCTAACGATGCCGGGGACTGGGCCGTATAAAATGCTCGACACGTAATAGGGAAGATCTCAGTTTACTGAATCCTCCAAGGCTGTTCAATACAAATTAAACAGATCGCTGTTGGAAGTTGGAACAGAAGAACGGCAGCTGAAATATTATTATTTAAAATCAGTTCCAGTATTAAACTCAGAATTTGTAGCGCTAAGCGACCTTAAACTGCAGCATTTGTATTATATTAATCGGAGCATCCTTACCTGCTACCACTAGCAAGGAAATGGGCGTCAGCCGAACAGTGTCCCGATATGAGAGGGTTGAGGACGTGCTAGAGGATCTCGGTAAGAAATAACTTGTATTTAATGATGCTGAAGAATTGAATACTTAGTCTAAAATCGGCGACCTATATCTCGTACGGCGTTTTCCAGGGGGCTTCTCCAGATACCAGGTCTGGATCACAGGGGCCCTGATTTATCCCCAGATCATGTTTGCCCTCATCATCCTCTCGCCAATATTCACGGGCTCGAACAAGGCCCCCCTCTTCTGCAAGAACGTGACCTATTCGGGGGAATCCGCAGAGCCAAGTTGGGCTGAGAGCCGGTGTGACCTCAAGAACTGCACCATTATGAAGTTTGGGGATGTCTATACTTCCGTTGTTCAGGAGGTAAGCGGTTCCGTGAATTTATGTATGTAAAGTACTGCTTTGTACTTCGCGCTCCCGAAAAGTATATTTTTTTAAGAAAGAACATAAACTTTCAGCGGAATTAATTTGTTTCTTGTAGTCCAAACCTTATCTAACCTAAGAGCAGTTTCTAGTCTTAATAGGACTTAACACAACCAAATTAAAGCCTAATACAAAATTAAAGCCTACAACTGAATTAACGACGTAGATTTCGCGTTTTTCGGTAAAATCTGCATATAAAAAAATTTTTAGTACTGTTTACGAAATATCGGTGGGAAGAAGTCGTCTGAAACTTTCAAATACGTAAGCTTGCATTAATTCAGATATAATTAAATTAGTTAATTTCAGCTTCGCTTTCGTAATTTTTTATTTTGAGTTTATAAATTGACACAAATGGTAAAACTATTGGATTCCTTTTCAGTGGGACCTGGTCTGTGAGTCACACTGGGTTGTGGACACGATCACGAGTTGTCAGATGGCCGGCATGATGGCCGGTGCCTTTAGTTTCTCTATATTTGCGGACATGTACGGTGACTCAGGATCTTGGGGCTTTTAGTTTAGGAGGCCTCTGACCCTTGACAGGCTCTGTTTTGGCATTTAGGTTCGGTCGTAAGAAGTGCTTCGTGGTCCAGACGTTCCTGATGGGCGTTCTTGGGATGGCCCCGGCCCTCGCCATGTCACCCTGGTCCTACGCTGTGGCCCGCTTCTTCGCCGGGTTCGGGATCGGAGGTTCGTAGTACTACTGGGCACAATAAGAGGGAACTGAATTTAATGATTTAATGATTTCTGTCCATCTGTGCCCCGGCAGCCTGCTACGTGGTCTACTTGGCCCATCTCATGGAGTTCCTGACCCCGTCCTGGAGGATGCTGGGCACGGCCCTCAGTATCTATCCCTTCGGGGAAATGCTCCTGCCGCTCCTGGCCTACAACATACGGAGCTGGAGATGGCTGACGGTCTCAACGGGACTCCCAATCTTTCTCCTGCTCCCGTTCTCACAGTACGTGAGTCATTAGGTCAAAGGTTAAGGAGGCTTAGTTAGTGGTCTCATATTTACGTAAATGTAGGTAAATGCCGAGAACGCTGGAGGTCCATCTCTTAGTAGAGATCCGTTAAGAGTTTAATACACGTGTACAAAACAGTGTATGGCGTCCCCATTCAATTACATCAAGCAAATATTGTATCACAATATTTGACTATTTACAATTTTGCAATGTATTGCCAGATAAGCTTTTAGCAGTAGAAAGAATTAATTTCAAGCTTAATTTAAGGATTCAATTAAAGCCACTTTTAGCGAAATATGTACACCGTTTGAAATTGGATCTATAAGAGCGATTTTATCCAAAATACGAATACAAACTTCTTTGGAAAACTTTCACAAGCTGTAATAATACAATTCGGGTTAGGTTTTCATCGTAGCATGTTCGTTTTGGTTCAGTCCGGCGTACAATTAAGAATGAGCTAATTTGTTGCCGGTTAGAAATGTCGATTTTAGCAAAGAGCAAGACAAGTATTGGCAGCTGAATTTATTTATTTATTTATTGAGACCGATTATTATGTATCCGGCCATATTAGGCTAACTTTTAGATTGCGCTGGGTTAAGTTAGGTCTGGATTTTAAAATTTCTTTCTACACAAAAAGACTTCCGTTATTTTTGTTTGAGGCTAAAATCTATATTTTTTTGCAGCATTAGATACAAGTCATTCTTAATTGCTTGTATTTGAATTACAAAATTCAGGGGAATAAATGTTTATTTTCTTGTCCAAACCTAACCTAACTTAATACAGTGAGGTTTTGAAAGTGGGACGGTCCGCCGGATTTAATTTTATCTGTCCAAATAACCTCGTGTAAAATCAGGTTCATACACGTTTCGGGTAGCCGGACTCCTTTCCTTAATGATTTGCTTACTCCCGGATTAAATTATTAAGGAAGTGTACGGGGCTACATGAAACGAGTATGAACCTGATTTAGCACGAGGTTATGTGGACAGATAAAATTAAATCCGGCGGACCGTCCCACTTTCAAAAACTTCACTGTATAAGGTAACCGCAACCACAGCCTCAATTGAAGCAAACCTAATTCAACTAAATACACGACCTGAAATTGCTCTTCCGCTAAAATCCATATTAATTCCCAGCACGATCCTGGAGAGCCCCCGCTGGCTCCTCACCCAAAAGCGGACCGAGGATGCTCTCCAAGTATTCCAGACGATTGCGGCCTGGAACCGGAAGCCGGCCCCGTCCCTTGAGCAGATCACCTACTTGCAGACCATCATGCTCCTCCACGAGTCGGGCTCCCTGCGGGGCCTCAAGGCCCTCAAAATGATCATCAATAATCGGACGCTCCGCTACAACATGCTCATTGAGACGTTCTGCGTGATGACCTGTGCCATCGTCTACTACGGGGTCAGCTTCAACTCCAAGAACATTAGCGGGGACCCGTACCTCAACATCTTCTACATGGGGATCTGTGACCTCTTCTCGACCCCCTTCGGCGTCCTCTTCAACAAGTGCCTGGACCGGCGGAGGACCTTCATATTGCTCATTTTCCTGGGCACGGTTTTCGTGGGGGCCGTGGCCTTTGTCGAATACTTTCTCCACTTGTCCAGGACGGACCCGCTGGCCGTGACGAGCCTCCTACTGCTAGGGCGCTTCTTTATCCTGTCAGCCTGGGCCGCCCTCAAGTGCATGGTCATGGAGACGTCTCCTACGAATCTTAGGTCGTCTTGCTTGGGATTCACGGCCTTTGCTGGATATTTTGCGAGTATCATGGCCCCGCAGCTCGTCGTCCTCTCAAGAAGTAAGTCAGGAATAACTTTGGCTTGTATTATGTGCTGGGAAAAATTGTTTTTGTCGGACGGGTTTCATAGACCTAACCTAACCTAACCTAACTTACTTTAATCTAACAATTGATGCAACTGAGCTTGACCTCAACTAAAATTAACAAAACTATTGAGAATTTTTGTTTTAACCGAACTTAAATATTTTTTTTACCGGCATTACATTTTCTCCAAAATAGTCAAGTTGTTTGGTTATCAAATTATGACCCAGTAAAATACATATTTTTCTTAGACTGGTGTCTTGTTAACTTTCTTTCAGTTTCCGCCTCCCTGCCCTACATGATCCTCTGCGTGATGTCAGTCCTGTCCTCAGTGTCCTCTTGGTTCCTGAGCGAGATGTCGGCCAAGCCGCTCGAGGACACCATAATGGAGGACGCTGGGCCTCCTGGAGAGAGCGGCGGAGCCCCAAAGTCGAATATAGTGAACAAGATCTGGTCCTTCATTGACACGACCGTCCTGGTCAATCCCTGGGGAACCCGGGTCAAGGGCTTCGAGAACAATACGAGCACTTTCATTCCGCCCGGCAGCATTTTCATTATTCAGAACGCGAGCGGAGAGGGGGGCGGGCCTCAGAAGTTTGGGAAGGGGGACTCCATTCATTTGAGTGATGTGGGAACGTAACACGGCCCCGCCGTTGACAGTGATAAAAATACTATTTAAAATACTGTGTTAGACTGTGTTAAATATTTAATACAGGTTTAACGGATACGACTGTACGCAGGATTATGCATCGTGACCTGAAATCAGTGATATTAGTGACTACTTAGTACTCTATTAAATGTCTTAAATGCTAAATAAATGCCTCTACTTGAGCATGCCGTTTCTGTAGCTTACATCGTCTTATTATTATGGGACCTAAAAATACTCAACTTTATTGATAAAAATGGGCAATCCTAGAGAAATAAATTATTTCGTTGCTTAGAAAGGAAATATTAAATTAGCTTAGGCGGGAGTCAGACTTGGTTGGATTAATGTAGGCTCCTGAGCATCGAAGATCGTCGCTCTCAATAACAGTTAGCTTAAGCTAGATTACGTTAGGTTAGTTTAGCCACGGTTTAGCCTAGATTTGAGTAGATTAGGTTATGTCAAAATGTCAAGAGAGCCTATACTAGATTTGGGTAATTTAACGTAGTTTATTTTTGGTTAGGTTATTTCAAGCTAGGTGAGGTTATTTTAAGCTGGGTGAGGTTATTTTAAGCAAGGTGAGGTATTTAAACCCAGGTTAGGTTACTTTAAGCTAGGTCAGGTTATTTTAAGCTAGGTTAGGCTAGTCTAATAATGGTTAGGTTAGTTTAATATAGGTTAGGTTAGCTTAATATAAGTTAGGTTAGTTTAAGCTAGGTAAGGTTAGTTTAATATAGGTTAGGTTAGTTTAAGCTAGTTTATGGTAGCTTAAAAAAAGTCAGATTGGCTTAATCAAGATAAGGTTAGCTTAAATTAGGTTAGGTTAGGTTAGTTTCATCAAGGTTAGGTTAGTTTCACCTGGATATTCTAATCTTAGTTTACCCTAGTTTAGTCTAGGTTATAGTTTTAGCTAGTTCCGGTTAATTTAATCTTGATTATTAGCTGAACCTAGCTGAAGAAATTTTAGTTTAACCGATTTTAGGTTAGGTCAGTTTAAGCTAGATTTGGTTAGTTTCATGTAGTCTAGCAGTTCAACGTTGATAGAATAATGGTAGTTTAACCTAGTTCAGGTTGGATGTTGGACGAGCTTAGGCTTGTTCGCCTTAGGTTAGTTTGGGCTAGATCCCTAGATTTAAAAGCCTTGAGGAGTACACGGTTGGGTGCTCCGTCTACGTATTAGCAGTCATCTAGGAAGTCTCCTATTCCCTCCGGTTACTTTGGTGCGTTTCTCATTAGTTTTCGTCATATACTACGTATGCGACGGGCTCTAGACCGTTTTTAAATTATACGCCCAATCCTCCCGGCCTTCGTTCTATTATTGTGATCTTTTGTGGGCTGGCTGGGATCTGGTCGCGGCGGGTTGGAGCTCCAAGGTAGGTATGCATTCGTGCCCTAATGTCGTCATTACCTTTCTCCCGCTTTCTCCGGTCGCCTCTTCCTGATGGGAACCTCATTATGGGAAGGCGACGGGGCGTAAACAGTTTATAATGCAATAAGCATGTCTCCCGTCCGCTCAAACCGCAATTACACCTTATCTCCCATCTCCCATCACTCTACTCGACAATTCAGAGCCCGAGTCCCAAATGTCTTTGTTAGGCCTCCATTATTCCACATCCAACCCATCTCAGACAATAATACGCAGTTGTGATGGGTATGGGACTGAATACATAAGGAAGCTCAATCCTTTCAGATTTTGAAGAATAATGCATACAGGGTATAGCTATGAACATAGGCTAATCCTTTTGACGTGTATAATGTTTACATGGAGCTCTCCTGAGCACGTTACGAAGGCATAAAATGGCAGTTTAAATACTGTAGTAGTACATAAGTACAAGAAAGTTCACTTCATTGAGGTTATGCGGTAAATATACTTTAGTGCTTATATACTGGCAAATTATTGTTTAAGTACCTACTAAAGTTTTAAGGTACTTTTCAGATAGTGCACTGTAATTGTAAGTACTCTCGTAGTTCGAAGTCCGACCGCCGCCGCCACACAAAAATTTGGATAGGAGCCTGTTCCTGACTACGTAGTTCATTGTTCATTACTTGGGCCGAAAAGCGTGGAAATGATCCGTGACAAACATTTCAAAATCGGGCAGCTTGATCAAGTCGGTCCAGTTCCTACAACAGCAGAGTGAATCAAAGTAGAAGTGTGTGACTACCAATTCCAACAATTATATGAATATTAGGATCTGCTCAGTTCAAGATCCAGTTCGAGAGGCTTACGATTGGCAGTAGTCATGGATCTGTGCAACAAGGGTCTCCTCGGCCGAGTGGTCATAGGCCAAGACGGCCAGGGCCCCAACACTCTCATGGCTAATCCGTTGAAGCAAGGTTCGAAAGCAAAGGGCCTTCAAGGGCAGGACTTCATACTTGTCGGCTGCCACGATCAACTCTCCCAGGATCGCAGTCCCGAGTCGTGTGTCGAGGTCAGAAGTGTATAGGTATCGGAGGAAGAACCGGAGGATCCCTGGGGTCATGTCCTCGATCTTAAGGGTCTTCGTCTGGGACTCAAGGAGGGATTCGTGCCCAAGCATGGCCGCAAAGACTTTGGAACGAGCTAAGTGCATAAGAAAGCATTGATTGACAATCATGTTGGTTGTAGTCACTTTCGACCAGAGTTTTTCAGTGGGATTCAATGGGATTGTGATTTAATGCGACTTAAATACTGAGATTTAATATTTAATATGATTTAGTGGGATTTAATATGATTTAGTGGGATTTATATGATTTAGTGAGATTATATACGATTTAGTGGGATTTTATATGATTTAGTGGGATTGTGACTAAATTGGATTTAGTAGGATTTAACATGATTTAGCGGGATTTGTATAATTTAGTGGGATTATATAAGATTTAGTGAGATTTTATGTTTTAGTGAGATTGTGACTAAATTGGATTTAGTGGGATTGCGATTTAATGGGATTTAGTGGTATTGCGATTTAACGGGATTTAGTGGGATTTAATAGGATTCAGTGAGATTTCATACGATTTAGTGGTATTGCGATTTAACGGGATTTAGTGGGATTTAATAGGATTCAGTGAGATTTCATACGATTTAGTGGGATTTAATAGGATTTAGTGGGATTTAATAGGATTTAGTGGGATTTAATACGATTTAGTGGGATTTAATAGGATTCAGTGGGATTTAATACGATTTAGTGTGATTTCATACGATTTAGTGGGAT
>JAQFZY010001952.1:0-13304 GCA_034696285.1 Hypogastrura burkilli | reverse complement strand
GGATTCCACATTTAGAGTACAGCGTATCCACCATACTCTTCTCTCCATTCTCCACTGCACTATGGGGAATACAAGGGGAGAAGTGGTGAAGTACTTAGCGCATTTCTTCTTATTCTATTCTTTGGCAGTTGTATCATTCGTGTGTGTGTGGATCATTCGTGTGTGTGTGGATCATTCGTGTGTGTGTGGATCATTCGTGTGTGTGTGAATCATTCGTGTGTGTGTTGATCCTTCGTGTGTGTGTGGATCATTCGTGTGTGTGTGAGGACCCACCGTACGTGTGGAGTGTATCATGTTTATGGAACAGTTCTCCCCTCATAAGGAGGGGACAAAGGCGAAGGTCGAGGAGCAGGGAATGTTGCATAGCAACCTCCCTCGATATAAATGGCATCAATTCGTTCACCATGATATTTGTATCGGAAGCCCTATAACAATATAAATACTAAAGGGCACTGGAACTTTCAGTATAAGTGGTTCAATTTTTTGCGAATGAAGACAGTGTATGATGGTGGAGCATGTTGAAAAGAAATTGCCATCTTCGGTTCTGCTTTAACTCTTGTATAGATTGCTGGTATTTGTTGGAAGAGGTATCAAATTTATAGTAAATATTTTATAAAATTAAGAAAATATTTATGTAAATTTTCTTCGATTTTTTCGTAAATATGATAATAAATAAAATAGCAGTTTTTCGTAACCTGTTCATTATTGAGGGCGACTGACGTCAAGTTAGCCTTTAGGCATTTGGCCGTCCGTCTGTCAGTCTGTGTTCAATACTCCTAAACTGTTCAAAATAAGGGACTGGGTTTAATATAACTATTATAAAATTACAGCCGATTTTGCACCATCCGCAACCTACAGGTCGCATTTCTAAACGTACGCTCACTAAAATCATCCCACAAAAAGTTATGACCAATATAAAGACCAAGTGTGTGTGAATATGGGATTCTTAAGGTCAATGGGTCACCCCTTAAAAAATAAAAAACATGGCTCCAGCAACGGATTTTTTTCACTTTTGTTGACATTTTCCAAAAATCCTTTAGGAAATTGTTTGCACTTTTCCTTGGTCCATCGCAACCCACCAGAATACACAAATCCCAGCAGGGCACAAATCACAACTCAGGCTCAGTTTTGTCAGGTCTCGTCATACGCCACAAAAGGAACTTCTTCGAACATAATTTATCATAGTCAAATAAGCTTACTAATAATGTAATTGTGCTCCGTCTTACTCAAGGCCGTATTTAAGATTGGATTTCAGGGGGGCTCGAAAAATTGAACGCGTAGATTCCACCGGAGGCTGAAACAATTTTTTGGAAAACATCTCAAAAAGTGACGTTTTCGACCTGTTTTTTGGTCGAATCAAAGAAGAATTCACGTGCTAGAAGCCAATATTGAGCCGCAGGCGAATATTTTCGCTAATTGAGAAGTAAAAATTTATTTCATCGAACATTACGGGGGAGGGGGGGGGGGCTAGAGCCCTATTGGCCCATGCCTAGACACTGCCTTGGTCTTACTAACAACACACCTTTTAGGGTTAGGTAATCGCTTTATTGACTAAGCCAAATATTTGTACTAATTCGTTCCAAGCGTAGAGCCAACCTCGCTAAGCGGCGGAGCCGCGTGCGGAAGTATAAGACACGAGCCGAAGGCGAGGTCGTTACTTGTAATATATAGTTAGCACAGGATGGGAGCAGTTTAAAAGGGGACAGACATACCTACAAAACTAATTACATAACAGTATTTACTATGTTAACACGATAATACGCTGAACGTATTAATCATTAATCTGATTCCAAGTTCCAACTTTGATTTATGCTAAGTTATGAGAAAGATAATAGGGAGAGATTATGAACTAATTGGTAACTCCGACATCTTTTAATTGAAGTATCGTACAACATCCTCCAACTAATCTCAAGCAATTGTAAGCAAGCGTGCGCAAAGGTAAAGTATATTTATACTTGTTGGTTATAAGTGTAAATTATTAAGGATTTTTGCAAGTTTTCAACTTTTTCCAGTTACAGTACTTACTGACGAAACGATTACATTTGTTTCCAACATCGAGCAGAACTACTCCATTTGGAAGCCTATTAAATGATGCAGATGATTGGCCACCGCGTCTGGTTCTTGTCGCATCAGTAAGTTGTGCCAATTTATTAATTTCCAATTCATCAGATTCTACTTGTGAATCTTAACTATAGCAATTGATTTAAAAAAATTATATTTCGAGTTACATGTACATAATTATTTTAACCAGTAGGGTTCTCAGGCGTGAATAATTGAGAAATCAGCATGCTTAGGACGGAGCTTTGCAGGTAAAGTTGGCCTCATCCGTTGTTTTTTGACACTCAAGCTTCCCGCAACAGTCGTTCACGTACTTGCAAACTTCCCCCATAGCCATGCAACGCTTGCAGATATTCGTTTGTAGGGCAGAGTCGTACCTGCAAGTGGCCTTCAAGTCCTTGTCCTCCACGCATCCGCCAAGCGTATTATCTTTGACATTACAAACCTTTTTCAGGGGACAGCATGCAGCGTTTTTATTGGGACATTCGTTCCCAAGTAGGACGCAGAAGTCTTCGGTGGATCCCTTACAATACTTCCCGTTGTTGGCATCACAAGTGCTCATATTCTCAAAATCCACTTGGAGTGTCTTTTTCTGGCTTCCGTACGGCGCATAATAAATTCTACACTTTGCCGTGGTAGGACAGGCCGGAGGACACATCGTCTTGGCAACCGGCTTCCCATTGGCCAACCATCGACCAGTAGCATCCTGAGTACAGCAGTAGTACGCATTCACTTTGTCCATGTCTCTCTAATTGAAGGAAGATAGCAACAATGATACAGGTGCATGCATTAGCTAAGTTCTACGTCCGCGCAAAATATGATTTTTGTGGGTTTTTTTTTGTACAGAGCACCCCGTTCGTGATGCGGTGGCAGATTTTGTTTAAAATGTCGAATCAAATTAGTCAGTATGCCCAAGTATACATGATATACCTGGCCTATGTAACTGCTAGTTTACCTTTGTCATGGCCTGCCTGTTTCCAAATGTTGCCACGTTGGGGTCCTTCGGTGTCATGGTGTCCATCGTCTTATCCGCGGCAAAGGACTTTCGACTATAGTGCATGATGGAGAAGTAGTCATAACGGCCTGCGTAGTTGATGGATGCGGGGAGGACCCGATCGAAGTTGTGTTGTTCTGAGTGAATTAAGTTTTGTCAATTAGACGACGTACAAGTTTCCGATGTACTATTGCCTTACTCTTTTCCGGCACGTTTGAAGCTCTGTACGTAATATATTCGTCCCGATCATATCGCTGCTGCTCATGATCATAGCCGAGTGCATGGAGGAGCTCGTGGGACCCAGCCCCGGGATTGTCGAAGCAACTACCGGAGCCATCCGGATCCGATCCCTTGAGCCGGACCACCTGCTCTCCGCCCACCATCCCAACGGCACTGTTGCAAAGGGCCGTGTCCCGCTGAATGAACGTGTAGTTGGGACTCATCGTAGAGCTCATAAACTTCCGGAACCGGATGCAGGTGTACAGCTCGATTCGACACATTGATGCAGCGATGTAGGTCAAATCCTGATTGCCTATGTATATGTATAAGTTACCCATTCCAGACATACATACATTTAATAGCAGTACCAACATGCTTGCGCTTCCTCTGAATACCTTGTCTTTGACACTTTATAAGTAGCGAGACAAGCCCGCGCTAACGGAAAACGATTGATTATATTTTGAATCGATTTGATTTCCATATGGGACATGAACGGATTTTTGTAGTAAGCCTTTGCCTGACAGTAGCAAATGACGTGACGTGTTCATTACAATCATGTCAAGAACGTTAATCTTCGTTTGATGATAGCGCGGGTTTGTTTGGCTATTAACGTCAACAAAGAGAAACACGGGATCTTTTTTTGGTAGAAAAAATCTTACTTCACATAAGTAACATCCGACAAAATTCCTTGACTTTTCGTTAAGAAATAAACAGCTATAAACATATATTATATAATAGATATAGTTCTTACTGAACTTAAGCTTGCTGCGGTCCCCATTGTCAATTGCATAGTATACAACGGCGTTAGGCCATTTGTTGAGTTCTCGCCTAGAGTTCCGCCCTTCCTCATTTTGTACATGATCCGGATGATCGTCCGGTTCAGACTGACTTCCGAATTTCCCTTAAAGTAATTGATAACATTCAACATTCATTACCAAATTTCGGTATATCTCCAAGGCCAGATATCATAAATTACTGGTCAAAATTTCAACGTTAAAGTAAATCAATGTAAGGTTCCACTTTGGTTTATAGCTATGCTGGGTGCTGGGTACTTACCGCGAGGGAGCGTGTATACTTTTTGATAGTGAAATTTTGCCAAGTACATGAAGTGGACCTCTTTCTTAAATTCAACTGCCACCGACCGAGTCAGGTTGTCATTGTCTTTGACAGTGGCATTAGGAGTAGGCTTTTCACATTTAGGGGGAAAAAGGTGAAATTAATTTACTTGCTTCAAAATCTAGGTATCCTGATCCTGATTCGTAGTTTCCTATTGTCCTTTACCTCTTCTCCGGCTCTTATTATGTTGTCTTCAGCTCTAAGGGCTATCAGCATGGAGCTGAAAATCAGAAAAAGGAGAGGAAGTCCGCAAAGCATCTTTTACGAGAGAGATGTCAATTGAACTGAACTGCGTCTCCCTTATTTTTATAAAATCACAAGATCCTAGTAAGCCACTCTGAGCCGAGACAATAAATTCAAATCGTATTCGGACTGATTACTCAACACCATGTTTGTCACTTAATTGACAGCATTAGGGGATTAATAATTCTCCTGTATTATGTATGCAGGAATTGTGCTAGTTTAAGTGGCACAAAAATCCTCTTCTACAGAATACAATTTCCGTATAATTTATTAGGCTCCGACATGGTGCACTTAGGAGTTTGTACTGACAATAGGAACCTTAAAAACCGGACCAAGGCCATTGCATATGAAAATTATTTTAAAACGGATTTTGCTAAAAGTATGGACTCACGTAAAGTTAAGTAAATTTGGCAAAGAACCTACTGAGAGACCAATTAGGCTGGTGATGTCTTTACAATTTACAATGGAGATTATCAATTATCATTATTCACTAACAATACAGCCTGTGTAATGCATATGCTATAATTGAAACCAAATATGCACGTTTGGTTTAGAGCCAACCTTCAGTATGAGGCAAAATAGTGAGTTTTAATATTCAAATTTGTATGAATTCAGTTCTAATGCCAAAATTGAGCTGTCACATGTTTACTTATATCTCATGCCAATCTTATTTATTTCCTTACCACGGCATTATTTTAAAGGCACCAAATAAATATAATATTTTAAATAGATATTATTTGCTTCATTACATAACCCATCGATTCTATTAATTTAAATCCTGAAACCATGTAAGGCTCAGTGTGGTATTAAGATGGCATCTTGCACGTAAAATTGGCCTCATTTGAGTACTTCTGGCACATGAGCGTCCCACAACAGTCATTGATGTATTTGCAGACTTCCCCCTTAACCAGGCACCGCTGACAAGTATTCCGCTGGAAGTTGGGATCATACTTGCAAGTTCCCATCAGGCTACTGTCCTCATAGCACTGCTGAATAGTATTATTCTGGACAGTGCAAACCTTCTGCAAGGGACAGCAGGCCGCGTTTGTATTGGGACATTCCTTGCCGAGGAGGACGCAGAAGTCCTCCGTCGAGCCCTTACAATACTTGCCAAGATTCTCGTCACAAGTGCTCATGTTGTTGTAGAAAACTTGGAGCGTCCGCTCCTGGCTCCCATAGGGGGCATAGTAGAGGGTACATGTTTTGGAGGTAGGGCAGGCTGGAGGACACATCGTCTTGACAACGGGCCGCCCATTAGCCAGCCATTGACCCTGAGCATCCTGAGTGCAGCAGTAGTAGGAGTTCACCTTGTCAACGTCTCGCTGTATGTTTAAATGTTCGGATTTAGTTCAAAAATAAAATAGAGTGACGTAGTCTGAAGTCCCGGCTATAAATGAATTTACCTTAGTCAGGCCCTGCCGGTTCCCTAATGTGGCCACGTTGGGGTCAGTGGGGGTCATAGTGTCCTTGGTCTGATCCGCAGCAAATGCTTTTCGATCATATTGCATGATGGAGAAGTAGTCATATCGGCCGTCGTAGTTGATGGATGCAGGGAGGCTCCGGTCGAAATTGTGTTGGCCTGTGTAGTAGTTTAGTGTCTTAGTATATTTCCGTAGATATACTGCTCATGCATAGATTCAACAGTCCTGAAACTTTATCCTTTCCTAACTTATCATTCTGTTGGCATCTCCAATTTACCGTTGAAAAATTTGGTAATACGATTTTATTATTCCTTTCAGAGTCACATGCTTAAGCTACGCTAGGCCAACGGGAAGGGTTAGGTTCGGTTTTTAGGCGGATAAAATGATGTGCCAGTCAAGAACCACTCACCCAATATTTGGGGTTATGCAAATCAGTTGCATTTCCATAAAACCTGGCACACTTATAGATCATTAGCTCCTGTACAATGTTTAAGTGGACTCAAAAGTTGTAAGTCACTTCCTTGACCCTATAACGGTCTCTCAAAGGTCAAATGGTAAAAAGATGGTGACCAGATGGATTTGGCTAAAACTTGGTATACTTGTAGATCTTGACCACCTGAACAATGTTTGAATGGACTTGAAAGCTGTATGATGTCTGGTTAACCTTCTACAGGTCACTAAACGGTCGCCGCGTAACTTCGATAATTGATCGGTAGGGGTAGGGGGTCAAGGAGACTTGCAACAACTTTTAGATCCATTGAGACATTGTTTAGGTGGTCAGGATCTGTAAGTATACCAAATTTAAGCCAAATCCATCTGGTCACCATCTTTTTACCATGTGACCTTTGAGAAGCCCGTAGAGGGTAACGGAAGAGATATGTGGCTTTGAAGTTCATTTAAACTTTGTGCAGGAGCTTAAAAGCTATGTGTGTGCCAAGTATGAGCGAAATCCATCTGATTGCTAGAACCCCATACATTGGGTGCGCGATTATTTAATAAATTTTGGCAAACATGAATTACGTTTTAGGCCGACTTACTTGCTGCGGGTACGTTTGAAGAGTCGTAAGTAATGTATTCGTTCCGGTCATATCGCTGCTGCTCATGATCATAGCCCAAGGCATGGAGGAGCTCGTGGGACCCAACTCCTGGATTTTCAAAACATGTTGAGCCGCTGGCATCCGAGTTCATTAGGCGCAGGACCTGCTCTCCGCCGACCATCCCAAGGGCGCTGTTGCAGTAGTCATTGTCCCGTTGAATAAAAGTGTAGTTTGGGCTACTCGTGGCGCTCACGTAGGGCAAGAACCGGATGCAAGTGTAGAGCTCGATTCGGCAGAAGGCTCCCGCGATGTAGTTCAAATCCTGATTGGCTAATAAAAGGTGTAACCGTGTTCAAGCAAAGTGTATTTATTTTCAATAAACGTTATACAAGTACAAATTACGTACTGAATTTAAGCCCGCTTCGGGCCCCATTGTCGATGGCATAGTAGAGCTGGGCATTGGTCCATTTGTTCAGTTCCGGCCGGGAATTAGGCCCTTCCTCGTTGAGCTCTTCCTCAACGTCTGGAGTATTAGTCGTGCCCGTATATGTACCTGTGAAAAGCTCAACACGTTTACTATCTTTACCTATATAATATAAATCACTACTAATGGATTTAAACAAACAACATGATTATAGCGCAATATCACTTACCTTTCGGGATCTTGTTTACTCCCTTGTAGTTGTTTTTAGTCAGGAATGTAAACCCGGGATTTTTTCCGCCTTTCTCCTGTCGCATGTCATCATTATCATTAGTGGTACCATTAAAAATCGACTGTTTACATTTTATTAAATAATACTCGGATGTGCATTATTTCATAGTCTAGTTACACCTAAGTATTAAATCCTTAAAATGTAATATGCTTACCTCATCTTTCTCAGCGCTAATGTCACTGAGCCCGACGCTGAAAATGAGAAAAACAAAGATTGCTCCGCGAATCATCTTTTCTGAATAAGTTGTGAGCTGATCCGTTATTCAGGAAAAATGAACAAGTCTCACATTAAGTCCATGATGCGTTTGGCTTCATTGTTCTTGTCATTTTACTGGATTTTGCACTGAAGTGCCAAATTCCATAATACATATACATAGGCACCTACTACATTAAAGAGGAAGTTTAATAAATAAGTGGAGCATTATTGTAATTTTGAAAGGACGAGGCACACAGCATACCGAAAATCCTTCTAAGATAGATGTCACTACTACTTTGCACACTACGTAATTTGTAACCCTGAACAACTTTCATATAGACCCAATCGTCGTATCTCGACTCCTGGACCCTCTACGGGTCATAGGAGGTCACATGGAGTAAAAATCCCTATCAGATCGAGTTGTTCGAAACCTTATTCAGGACTAAAAGTCACGTAAGTAGACCAACTTTCAGGCAGCTCGATCTGCAGGGGATTCTGTACCTCATGTGACCTCCTATGACCCATAGAGGGTCCAGGAGTCGAGATACGATTGTGCCTGTACTAAAGTTATTCAGGGAGATAAATTATGTAAGTATACAAAGTTGTAGCGAAATCTAACGGAGGGGGATTTTCGGTAAGCTTTGTGCCTCGTCCTTTACGTACTCACGGAATTTCTGTTTCGTATAATGTATCAGATTCTGTGAAATGGAGCAAGGACCTACAATACAAGAGACTGACAAGATGGAGATTGAGGAAGGCAATAGCACGTGCAAATAAATCGAATTTGTTCAAAGTTGAGTGCATGAAGAAAATTAGGAAAGAAGGCTGTTGAATATGATACACACAAAAATACAGTCCCATTGCATTATTAGTACATAGCGATTAAATCAGAAAATATAATATGATACAATTGGCAAAGCCAAAAGGCAGAAAGATCCATTATGTACTTTATTTCGAATTTCGACATCCTATTACTTTACATGTAAAATATATGCAATAGTGAACCGAACATGAATGGTGATGACTGATGACTGGCTGATGACTCTTCCGGAAAATATAATAAAAATAAAGACGACCTTAAGAAAGTACCAGGGTGGCTTGACGACGTGCCGTTTGCTTGTTGGGGTGCTGCGCCCCAGATAGGGTGGGTCCAGTAGCGAAATCCGTAATGCTAACTTTGGATCGATCGTAAGAGACATTTTGTTGACAAAAGTGCGTACTTCTTGGATATTGAAATTCGACTAGCAACAAGACTTGAAATGAGTCATACTCAAATTTTTGCCGCTACTACAGCATGGAGCATGGTAATAAGTGAATGGGTCATACACAACGGCCCGGTCTGGAA
Source organism: Hypogastrura burkilli (assembly GCA_034696285.1). Lineage (NCBI taxonomy): Eukaryota > Metazoa > Arthropoda > Collembola > Poduromorpha > Hypogastruridae > Hypogastrura > Hypogastrura burkilli. Next base: position 3,963 of record JAQFZY010001952.1, on the reverse strand, counting down.
TCTATGTATCTAATAATATACAATGCACTATATACATACATATATAAATACTAATGAGTACGAAGTCTTCAACCCAATTAATTTGAGCTTTCACTCTATTTTTAATCCTTTTAAACATCAACCAACATTCAAGACCAACCTATACTGATTACAGATTTTGGAACTTAAGTTATTAAGGCCATAATTTTGGGATGGCGTTTTGAGTAAAGCATTCTCTTTTTCGGAATTTGACCTCCAATGACATAGTTTTCCGGGCCGAAGTGCAATTCACAAATACCAAGATTGCTTCTCAGGTTTCAGGGATTCAATCCAGATTTATTTCGTAGTAGTATCCATAGGAAAAAGATGTACAATGTTCACCGGTGTGTCAGTTGAATTAACACACCGTTTGACGCAGCACCGTCTAACAATTTCGCTGAGGCCACTGCCAATACCTCTCGAGTACCGTAAATGCGCTTAACCTCAGTTACATATGTACTAAAAACTGATCAGCACTATTAAGGAGCTTGGAGTAGTAACAGCTGAAGAGTACAGATCACGTCAACGCCAACAAGCCAAGTGAAATTGAGGTTAAGAGATTTTGTATGAAACCATTTGCCTTATGATATGTGCGATCTCAATAGGTAAACGATTTCACGTTTATTCAGCATTACTTGTACATGAATCAATTCATGTTTAAAGTAGAGTTCATTCACTTTGACCCTTTGTGTATTCAGACCAGTAGACTCGCTTAGACTCGGCTATGCGAGTCTACTGGTCTGAATACTCAAAGCTTTGACCCCTGCACTGAGTAATTTTATATAGAGCAGCATTTCCTTGTACTGGAGTTCATTAACCTTTTACATTGTAGATAGTACCAGGGTGAATGAACTCTATAACACTAGCACGGTCTAGACAGGGTGGGCCCATTAGGTTTTTTCTAATGGGAACCACGAACTCCATCGTAAGGGACGGTTTGTTGACATTTCACACCTCCACCCCGGCATAATCCTCGGGTTTGGTCTGCTCTGTTGCTAGCAGACGGTGGTGGCGGGGTAAAATGTCAACAAACCGTCCCTTACGTTGGAGTTCGTGGTTCCCATTAGAAAAAAGCTAATGGGCGCCCCTGTCCAGCCCGTGCTATTGTTATAGAGTTCATTCACCCTGGATAGTACTATGTATTGTATTCAATACTGATCTGTGGTTGCTAGATGGCGTTTATACCGTATTTGTGTCAACAAAAAGTCTCTTACGCTCGATCCAAAAGTCGCATTACGGATTTCGCTACTGAATCCACCCTATCTGGGGCGCAGTTCCCCAACAAGCAAACAGCACGTCGTCAAGCCACCCTGGGAAGTACCTATTTGAGTTTATTAAGCTATGAAACAATAATGTTTATTTTCATGGGAAAACCGGAGACTACGGTACCAGTTAACATTAGTAGGTAGGCTGTGAATTTACTAATTTTAACTTTCAGCGCAGATAAAACTATCTGTAGGTTAGCATTAAGAAAGAATCAGAAACCATAAGCAGATGCTTTAATATTTAATATAAAAAATTAAATTAGGTACAGGCACGTGGGACGAGTGTGCTTATATATATATATGTTAAGATATTGTCCTCAGCCAGTCTTTCATTAGAACCCAGATTTAGGTACCTAGTCTGCTCAGTAATTTAATCAACATTTACAATAATGTTCGTGGATCCCCGTTCGCTCTATCGGAATTAAAATTAAAGAACTGTATTGGTCCCAGAACTTATAGAAGACAATTTAATAACGATTTTCAAAATTTCATTGACACGCATTAAGCCTAATTTCTTGTTGACAGTTGACCTAATACTCCTCATGATTTATGAAATGGTACTAGTGATCCCTTACATTTCATTACAGTTATACAGAGGTATGATTCGATTAATAGCCCCAAGGTTGATTGACCTCTTGAGGATTTAGGCTAGATAAGGTTAGCTCATACTCGATTGTTTTTTTTTTCAACTTTTCGTTGTTTGAGGGGAAGGTCAAAATGTAAACAAAGTCCGCTGGTGGGATGCAGGGTTCATTGACCTATTGAAGTTTTTGGTTGGATTTTGCAAGGATTTTGGTTCACATCTCCGCCGCTAGCTGGCGCTGACTCATTTGTTCCAAATTTACGGCCTACATATCATACAACATACCGCATACCGCTATGTTTAATAAATACTACACGTGATACCTACGTCGGGTCACATGACAAATATGGAAGAATTTTGTTCTTTGCCTGCTGGTTTAGTAACCTGAGCAAAATTCGTATGTATGAAAATATGCCGAAACACTATACAACTAACATCGTTTCTTTGTGAGCTGGCGAAATTATAGTTTTAATTGTATTTCAACTAGTAATTTTACTTGGATAAAACTTAATTACGGGGAAATGGTTGGGTGCTACGTCACATTTGGTGGTGCATGAACTTTGACTTAGACTGTCTCATTCAAGTCCATTCTCAGATTTAGTATTACGGTGGCGTATTAGTAGCAGAAGAGAAGTGGTACCAATTAAAAAACACATTTTGATATCTTTGGAACCGGAGTAGTAGGTACATTCATTAAGCCTTAATTTTAATTACTGTTATACTTAGTGCTAACCAGTGATGCAAGCAGCGGTCTCATTTTACGTTGCTAAGGCTAAAAAGTTAAAGTTTGAAAAGTGAGTATGAGCCAACCTTATGACCTAACCTCAATCTCGTTGTCAAGGAACCTTGAATAGCGCGATCAATTCGGCCAGAAATGTGGTCAATATTTGATAACGATGCTTTTGTTTTACTAGACGATTTTTGCAAAAATTCAAAAGTTTCTACAGTTAAAGGAAATATTAGCTGGATAATGCGAGTGCCAACAACAGAGCCCAACCTTACGCTGGAGTGGATTCAGACCAAGTTTTCAGTATCCTTTTTACAGGCCAAATTAGACGGAGAGAAGGAGTATCCGAACTTCTTTGTGGAAATAGTGAGATTTGGACGCATGAGCTGCAAGAAGGAGAAACGTTGGACTCCTTCCTTAGCAATTGGTTCTGCCGACCTTATCCAGCCAGATCGCCTGTATGGAAAGTCGCAGTGGTCGGAAATACGGAAGGAGAAGACGAGGCCGCGCTAATTTTTAAAATCCACCACTCTTGTGCCGATGGCTACAACCTAGTACATCTCATCGACGTCATTACGGGGCATCATACCAAGTATCACGTGAAAGTAGAAGGGGAATTATAAAATACTTCTAAATGTCGTTTTAATCCATATTCAAAGTACGTAGGCCTCTCAGCAGTTAAAATAATTGCAGGCCGTACTATTGGCTTTCAAACAAACTTAATTCGACCTCGGTAGGTCAAAGGGTTCCTGAAATATCTGACATTTTACCAACCGATCTGGGGTCCGTTTTCTAACACACATTTATAAAGGGAACTCTGATGCCAACTACCTATATTAGTATAGTCTCATGTACATCCCCCATCACCCGTGACAGCGTTAATGTTTCTTCTCAGAATATGTTCAAGTGCGATGATGGTTTCGGCTTTAAACATTGCTTATGACCAGGGGTGGGGTATTTATTTACGTAAAACTGACAATATATTTATTGATATATTGACGCGAAAAGGCCGAAATATTGACGTAAATATTTAGTTATATAGCAAATATTTACATAAATATTAAGAGAATGATTTGTTTTTAAAATAGGATTTATTTCTAAACCACCTTCGTAAGCATATTAAAATATTTGTGCAATCGCTCTCTACAGTTCAATATGCGAAATTAAATTCATTTCCAAATGCTCCGGTCATTCTACGAAGATTATCTGCAAAACTTGATTTGTTGACGCTGAAGCTCCTTTCCATGTCGACGGTTGTTACATCAGCGTACTTGAAACAAGCAACCAGCGATTGGGATAGCAAAATTTCGTGGTCGACTTCCTTCCCCTGAATCACAAGGTCGTAGGTCTTCACAATAGCAAGGTCAGGG
>JAQFZY010001951.1:0-13309 GCA_034696285.1 Hypogastrura burkilli | reverse complement strand
TACTTTGTCCCGCGATACTTTGTCCGGCGATACAAGGTCCTGCGATATTTTGTCCCGCGATACTTAGTCCTAGATTCAGGTCCAGTCCAGCATATTAACTTATTATACAATTACCATAGATCACCTCTCTCCTACTTCCCTCTCCCCCTGTAAATGAGTCTAAGCTGTGGGCATTTGCAAGGGCGTGCTGCCAAAAGTCGTGTGCCAAAGAGAGCGAATGTTCGGTGGCGTATATTAAGGGTTGACTCTGAAATATAGTCGGGGAGTGAAGAAGATGAAGGATGCGTTGGGGGCACATCCTTCCCCGGAATGTGCTCATGGACAGACAAATAACATAATAGTCAGCTCATAAATCAGAGTGTGAGAGGGAGAGAGAAGGGCGAAAAAAGGCGAGAAAAGTTGTGAGAGGTGTGAGAAGTATAAATTATTGCTCCCTCCTTCCTCCTTTGCCTAAACAGTGTAGGGCGTTCCTAGGATATAAATACTACCTACTACTAGAATTATACTATGTATGTACATATGTAGGTCTACAAGTCATGTAAGTACGTTACAGGAGGATGGGGTACTCCGAATCCCCCCTCTATCACTCTTTCTAATTTCTCCTAAATAAATGGGGAAGTGTGGATAGGTTAATCGGTGTTACTAGAGCCCTATGCTAACGTAGTTATGGAGGAAATTTGGAAAGCTTTACGAAAATAAATATACAAAGTGAAACGGACCAAGTTCAAGTCTTGCGGTGTGTAGTGGATCCCTCGGTCTCTTCTCCATTCCATAAATCATGTAATTATTATTGGATCCCAATTTTTGCCTGTCTCCTTGAGCCAATTCATTTTCATGGTATTCATCTTGCAAAATAAGTGGAAGTAATATTATGCATTGCCTTCGTTTCTCCGGCTCGACAAAGATGGACCCTAGACTTTAGTGTGGCATTGGTTTCAAATACATTGTAAACTGCCGGCTTCTCAGTCGGGTAACTTAGTTGTATTTTGAATGAATAATTGTGGACTTTGAGGTGTGGTTAGATTCAGATTCGACTGGTCAACGCAAAACGTAATTGGTTAACGGATATATATTACATTCTGATTGAGGCATATTTGAAAGAAGGTTCATCTTGTTCAAGGCGTAGTGGAGGGTGAAAGTAAAAAGTCTGTGCCGTACTAGCTTGAGTTTGAAAGGAGTCCACAAACTAGTCCCAATCACAACTTTTGAGTGAAGAATAGCGAGTCCACATTTACAGTTACTACATGCATCCAATTTAGAGGCAACAATATGGGCTCGTATGTGTTCCGCTTTCACCGTACAAAAACCCAAGCAGAAACTCCTCGGGCATTAACCCGAATCCGAATTCCAAATCAAAAAGTTTTGGGAGTCAGCACGAGCCCAATTTAATAATGGCCCAGTAGTGCTTACTGCTTACGAGGCTTTGGACTAGAGCCTCTCCTCTTCTTCGGTTGGACCTTCCTCCGTATTTCTCTAGCTACAAGTGGGAGTTTGGGGCCTGAGCAAATATCAGTTATAAGTGGAGAGAGTCCGGAAACCGAATTTGTGCTCACGGGCTCAATTCCCCGAAGAAATGAGGCCTGACTGGATAAGAGGAGAGGCTTGCTTGGGGAAAGCTACAACTTTATTCCATTCTTACTAAAATACTTTACTTGTTCGGCTGGCTGGCTGGGGGAAGAAGGGGGAGAAACGTCATTATTCACTTCTGCTCCACTTTCCACCTTCCCCTTCTTCGGCTGCTGCACTTAGGACCAGATTAGCGGGGCCGAGGCCGAAGGACACTTCGAGCCCCCTCAATGTGTCATTAGTACTTCCGCAGGTTCCGGCCCATTAGTTATGGCTCACTGGAACTCAAATGAAGGTCAGTGAGGGAGGCGGGCGGGTTCGGCAGAGCCACAAATTCCATCCTGCTATTACAAAATCCATCTATGTAGCTGAAAGCTCATATGTAATATTCGCATAGTCATAGATATGTAGTACTTGTTAAACTCCCTGTTAATCTAAGGTATTATGCATCTTTTACTATGTATGTATTTCAAATTAATCATACCTCTAGATAGTCCATACAATTTTTAATAAATTATTTCCGGGAGAAAAATAGCAAGGGAAAATGAAAAACATGCAAAACGTCGACATCTACATATATCTGACAGAGATTTGGGTCTTCAGTTACAGCGTTAAGTACCTTACTACATCCTATGCTTATATATGTATAGCAGAGTAATTATTCGGCACATTGTTCCAACTGGGAATGCAATAGAAACTCCTGACGTTATTTGAATAGGCAAGCCGTCAGATAAGAAGTCAGAATGTCTCCAAACCAGGAATTCCTACAAGATCTTTTCTAAAAAACTGGTTCGAGCCCTTAAGACGTTCCTACTATTAAAAGAATGTTCGTATTATTGGGATCACTCCGACTCCGTGCTAGTATGTCCTATCTCGGCACTAGATCCTCAAAGTACTGGTAGGCCGGACCTAAAAAAGCCAACATGTCCCTTCTAACGAGATGAGATAGAGATGAGAGTCGTCGTTAGTTATGTCCATGCCCTTCCTCCTTTTGCTGGTGTACATAAGGTCCTATTATTGTCCGACGGTATTATTCTTAAGCCTTCATGGTACCTATGTAGTAGTAGTATTATGCTTAGGACTACACTACCCTATCACCCAAAACAAGGACGCCAAAGTAATAGTTACCATTAACGTTATTATTCCTCATTCTTTTATACATGGAGCGCCTACCTGCCTCGCCACACATTACTTTAATCTCTTTCCCAGACATTAGAAAAATTGTCACTCCTTTCCCGGGTGCGGGAAACCGTGGAAGCCCGTATTAATAAGAGGAGCTTCCTGAGGCCCCAAAAGGGAATGGTAATGCTTGAGGGCCCAGAACTCCTTTCTCTTATCACGCAATACCCGGCTCGGAGTCTTCGGGAAGACAATAATTAAATGGTACTAATCATTTATTCTCGCTTCCCACTCCAGGCCCCATTCCGTATACATACAGTATCGTAGTTAGTGAGCGTGTAATAATTAACACGGGGAAGTGGAGTGCATTCGGCTGCGTAACGGATTCGCAATGGGCTTTAAATGTGGATTTTTCTGTGTCAAGTGTCAAGGTGGGACAGAAGTTCCGGACTGTTCGAGACTTCGGGGCTGGGGAATCGGCATCGGAATTCATATTTTCATAGAGAGGGAATCATAAATATTTATATCAGAATCGACGTTGTCGATTGAAATGTATGTACGGAAATGTGCAAGAATCGTGAACCTGAATGAAAATGAAGGAATGAAGGCCTAGGACGTACTAGATCCCTTGCTCTGAGGTCTGAGACCGTATTTGGGATTTGAGGAGCTGACTCTTTCCCTGGTTGTTGATTCGGGAAGAATTACTTGGTGTTATCTTAGGAAAGTATCAGAGTGCGGAGTCGTTGCGGGCCCGGAGCTTGAAGTCTTGTTTTGGCTCGATGACTGATGCTAAACAAAGAGGGCCGGAGTTCCAGTTTCCAGTTTATCTTCCCGGACTCGCTCCTGGGCCTGGAGAGATTGGACCAGCCATCCAGCCCCGCTGAAAAATGGTAAAAAGTAAAAAAAGTGCAGCCTGGAACCATCTCTCTTTGTCTCCCTCAAGTTCAACCTTCAAATAAACAAAATGAAATATTGTGGTCTTGGGAAGCAGGCATATACCACACGCCCGAAGTCTCTTCTACAACATTGCATACTCTCAGGCTAGGTACGTCCTCTACTTCAAGAGAGCATGACATTAGGTCCAGGCTAATGGACTCAAGCTCCTGTTGTACTGCCGACTAAGGAACTACTGTAATTGATTTGCTTCTTCTAAGGAGTCCACACTGGGAATAGTACAAGCAAACTGCTTCATTACATCTGTTCAGGCATATTGTTTGTATAGCAGGCTTCCAATGACGATCTTCTGGAGACTAATCCCGATACTCACGATTTTATACGATGCTGACACTTTCAAAATTGTTAATATACAATACGCAATTTCTCAATTTCCTGAGTAAATTCTAGAAAGTAGCTCGATCAGTATCAGTAGTGAACGCTACTTCATTATTTCTGACTGTCTGATTTTACCACTAAGATTAAGAAGAGTCAGGGGAAAATTAAAGTCCGTTTTCTAAGGCAGCCCAGAATCAGTGGAAAACCCGACTAGATTCAACATGATATGCTCAAATGCCAAGCCATCAATCTATCAACATAAAAATACTCTTTGATACACAAGGTTGTTGGTCACGTTCAATTTAAATTCAGGAGACTGTCTCACTTTAGATGACGCTCACTATATGTACATATATGTACATATATTTTACCTGGCAACAATAATTGTTTTGTTAAGCTAACAAGAACCCGCCCTAGCGCAGAAACCAACTACTTTTCTGAGCATTTCTGGGACACACGTGCCATTTAAATTAAAGCATTTGAGATTATATAAGATTTATAATAAGATTTGCTGGCTAGTATGTGCTAGAAATGTTCAGAAAAAGGAGTTGGTTTCCGCGTTAGCGGGGTTTCTTGTTACCTAGTCTAAGAAAATATTTAACCGATTTAACATAATTGTCAATTCAGTACCGGTCCAAACCGGTACTACAGCCTTAGGAAACTTTCGCGTCTTTTTTGACGCCGTATTTTATTTAATACTTTTTAGTTCAGGGTTTTTATTTTAGGTCAAATGAGGATGATAAAAAGGAAACCCGACACATATGTACATAGTATATGTATACACTAAACTATTCATAAGATCAGAATTCAAATTCCACCACTTTAAGTGCTTAAGTTTAATTGTGAGCCTTTACGACTATGTAATAGTTTTGAGCATTTAGCTTAGTTTTCGTTAGATTATTCAGCTGCATACTTTGTTTCGTGTACACAAGTAACGACGTCGCCTTTCGCTCCTATCTTATATATTTGCGTACGCGGCTGTGATGTTAGCAAGGCATATACAGAAACAAAGTACCTACGAACTGTGACGCTAGGTGCGCTGCAGGTAAGATTGAAGAAACAGACAGAAAATAGAAGGCTTGAAAGAATCTGCAGCGTCTACCATCACAGTTCGTAGGTACTTAGTTTCTGTGACATGGCTTGCTAACAGCACACTATTTGTAGAGGTATGTAATCGACTTATTTACTAAGAAAATATTTATACTAATTAGTTCCAAACGTAGGGCCTAGCCCGCTAAGCGGCGGAGCCGCGTGCGCAAGTATAAGCCACGACCCGAAGGCGTGGTCGTAACTTGTATTTTGAATTTTTCCTTCAGCGTTATGAAATGAATGAGATTTCAAATTATTTTCTCGCTCCGCTATATGCTATCAAATGGTTTATTCATTATGAAATTATGCTTATCCCTGAGCTCTGATTTCTGGCACGATACAAATGAAGTAAAAAAATACAATTATGATGATGATTTTAGCACCCAAAATGACTCTATGCTAGAAATATCAAACTTATACAGGAACCCTACCGAATAACGTGCTGTCGTCTTCTATTACTTATGTGTTCGGTTCCGATTCAAGCGACTGTGAATTGTGTTATCTACTGTACAAACATAAGTAAACCCGAATCCGAGTCCTAAGTAAACCAGAATCTATTGTGTCTAGTAATAAGTACTAATAGCAATGTGAAAAGCAATAGAATCCTTGCGAATTAAATAGCAGATCAATTGCAATTTGTGACCCATCGTATCGGACTTTGCTCCTCCCCCTCGTTATCGTTTAAACGCTTATGTAGTGCAAGAGCCAATCTTGAAATCCGCTCCAATGCCATATAGTGTATTAACTCTTGCGCCGTAGAATATTAGAGGCGGCACGGTTCCAATCCATTTGAATTTACTTTGAAGATGTCTACTCTCCTATCAGGTTTGGCCCAAACCGTTTGGGTTTGGGTAAGACTCAAACGCACCTAAGATCACCCGACACCAACCTTCAAAACCGGGCAATCCGTTCTGTGAAATTAAGATTTGCGAGGTGCGAGGTGGAACAGTGTCAAGACATGGACCACGTAGAGTTGTGCTTGGGCGGTATGTCAAGTCAAACTGATTTAATAATTTTCGTCCTGGTTGTTGTTATGGACCACGGAGAAATTAAAAGTGTCAACAAGTCCCTTTAGGATTCTCAGAAATTGTCAACAAGTCTAGAAAAAATTTGTTTGGGGGTCTTGTTTTTGGCCCTTAAGGTACTGACCCCTCGACCTTAAAAAATCTCAAGTTCAAACTGGATCACCGAATTGGGCATAACTTTTTGTGGGATTATTTTGTGGGCGTAGGTTGACAAATGCGTACGGAATCCGGCGTCAAGTCCAAACCTTGGAGTAATTTTATAATAGTTAGACTAAGGTCAAAGTATAAACAACTCCCATAGAGGAAGTCACTCATGTTGCCATATCACTAATTGTTTAACCTATAATGCGGCACCCATAGCCCATAGCCCGGGCTCCCCCTGTTAAGAAGCATATTTAGGCTTTTTTTTGCACATTTTAGGGCATAAGTTAGGTTAAACTTAACGTAAATGAATGAACCCACTATTCGATGCATAATTTGAAAGCGCACAATAAAATGGAATAAAATTCTAATAAATATTTAAGGAGCTGCTTGAAAATGCCAAAAAACTGCAAACAAATGACGGAAAAAGCGCAAAAGAAGGTCAAAGGTTGAACTTTTTTGAAAAATCAAAGTGAACTGCACACCTAGATCACCATACGTGACTTTTTTGTTATTTACTTTTTATTGTCAGGCGCAACCCTGAGGCTTTAAACTGTGCGAAAGATTTCGGAGGTCGTACGGACTGCATACCTAAGGTTTCTTTTGTTGACGCAGCCTCCCGCCCATCCGCCTTAACAACAGGCGCGGGCGTTACCGTTTGTTTATTCACCTTAAGAAAAACGGAATCCAATGTTCCAAAACTTTTTGTTGTCCAAAGTTTTGATCATGCTGCTTCGTCCTGATAGTAACGAAACACTTCCTGTATCTCTTCCGTGTACACGTTTTGGTCCCAAGCTACTGAAAGCACAATTTTCTACTATACAATCGGCGCTCGTATTCCAACGTGTGTTTGGCAAAGCCAAACTAGGTAATTATATTCCACGTATTAATAGCGTATTTTCTGCGACATTCGGCTAAAAGAGCCGACTTGTATAAGGGATGGAATTTCCTGCATTATTAGGTCCCTTTTACACTAAAGGAACTGAATGTACCTGTATGCAGTGTTTCGACTTTATACAACTTTGCATATTTTTATCACTTCTTATCGTTTGCTGATAGAAACTGATAAAAAGTGATAATAACGATAAAAAGTGATAAAAATGACGGAAGTGCGCCAAAATTCAAACTCAACCCAATATTGGACTACAACTAACAAATAAGAACGAATTATATCGTAATTTTCGGTTACAACTAAGTTTTCTCGACTACCTATTAACTTTTCAGCTATAATTCACTACTATAGGAGTCCGTCAGCCGTATCCAACTATTGTATTGCGAAACTAGACTTCAATAAATTTTTTATTGCTAGATGCATAAGTAAATCACAATGTCAAATAGTCGAGGACCCCAACTCTCTAAAACTGATCCACGGATAGCCCTCACGTAGCACCACAAACAAGTCAGACGGCTCACACGAAAGAAGCCAGGCTCATGTCAGTAGTAGTCTGTCTCTGTCTGTATCTGTATTTCCACTCTCTCAGCCTACCCCACCTCGATTTCTCCTTAAAAAGGGTTTTATCACTGTTTATCACTTTTTATCAGCAAACCCCTCGGATAAAAAGTGATAAAAATACACTTTTCATTGGGGTGATATTTATCACTTTATAAATACTCGAAACACTGCCTGTATGCCTATTATTGTAAAATGGTGCACAAACGAGAGCAGGAGCAAGAAGCTCCTCAAACAAGGTTTCGTATATTCGATTTTACGATTGGATGTAGCAATGTGAACAGAATTACATGATATTCTGTAGATCTATGTACACGCTTAATTTGATGTAAGATTTCCGCGTCGTACAAATTCAAAATATGTATGTCATATTCCAAAATGTAATAACTTGTGCTCTTCTGGAGAGTAGCTGTAAATAAATTAAACACACGCACTGGTTTTATTTGTCTTCTGCTCGAGACAATTGTAAATTGTGCGTAAATCTGCTACAGTTTTATATAAACAAAATTGATTTTAGTAGGCACAGCGTCTGGCAATCCTTTGTACAGTAATTGAAAAGGAATATTACAACATATATGCTAATGTATTTCAGTATTTTATTGTACATGTTAATTGCTTCACTAGTAAATAGTTCCTAAGGAATACGGCTAATGACGCGGGTAGTCAGTTCTTATATTTTCAGATATAATATGCAAATATCATTCAGTTTCATATTGTGTTTACATAGGACTGGTGGCACAGGAAGCGTACCATCCACTATTTGAAGTGGCCACTGAATTTGCGGGTGAGCAGGGCGGGGGATGATAGTACTTGTGATGCTCATTTGGCAGGGCAGCATAGTAGTAGTACCTGCACTCGTGCCGAGATCTGTGGGCATATCGAACTGGGCCAGGGCTGAAGGACTCATTGAGTCCATGGACCGTCGAGTCGTCGATCGTAGTACTCAGCGTCTCGCCCGGGGACTTGGCCGGGCCCTCTACGTCCTTCTTCGGCTCCGGGCTCTGGGACGGAAATCCAACTTTCTTGGGGACCCAACGACACCCGTAGAGCCTCGAGACGCAGACGAGGACTAGGACGATCACAATGACAAAGGCAAAGATCCAGAGCATGGCCCACTGGACCGTAGCGGCCCGCTGTCTACTCAGGCGCACGTTGTGGGCCACGGCCGGGTCTGGAAGAAGAAAGCACGTGATCATTAGGACAAGTTTGGACTATACTTATGTACCAAGGAAAGACCATTAACCAACTCACCGCTGGTCACAGTGAGAGTAGCCTCACTATGATTGTAGCCCATTCGGCCCGTGACCACGCAGAAGTAGCTCCCGGCATCCGCCCGACTAACATTAGTCAGGACCAGCTCAGACGAAAAAATATACTTGACGTTCTCCTTCACGTCCGTTTTGTTCAGTACCTGCGAGCAAGGCCAAATGGAGAAAGAAAAAGAGATTAAGCTCTTGGGGGAAAGTCAGAGTCAATATAATTTGGGAGAGTAGAGTTGAGCTCGGGTCGTATATGATGTGCCTATGTTAGCGCCAAATATGTTACGCTCAGGGTTCGGTACGAGTTATTACTTTATTATATATTTCTATCATCGACTCAGTTGCAGATACATACATTAGTGCTCCGAATTCAGATGTAAGTGGAGCACAATTCAACTTGCAGCTTCGGTTAGGCCCGGGTAACCTGGTCTTCGGTATACATACGTTGGAATTGGAAGGCTAGTGTTAGGCTGAAAATTGTTGTGTTAACAATTCATCCGGTATTGCAGGAGTACAATTACATACGAAGCCTAGCCAAATCAAAGCAAAGTTAAAAAACAGAATAGGAAGCCAAGTCAGACTCTATAAACATCAGATCAAAACCAAAACTAATGATTCGCCGGTATATTTTACAAAGCAACCCCAGCAAGCAATGCGTGTGCGGACGAATGATCGAATTCAGTTGATCGAAAGGACATTTGATCGAACTACCACCTGATCCAACCCTCATTTTGAAGAAAAATACATTTGGTCGAATCTTCGTTTGAATATTTTCTGCTGTACTATATAGTGAATAAAGACAATAGAGAACGAAAATAATTTAAATTAAATTAGACGAGCCTTCTAGGAGCGTCAGTCTGTTTCTGTTCCCAATAGCCTGTCGCAAAGGTTGAAAATTATTCCTGCCTAAGAAAGAAATTCAGCCTGGCTTCCAGCCCGAAGTTGAATACTGTAACGAGTACGAAAAATAAGGAAATAGCTAAGATTGACGGTGGCCTGTACTCACGAGAAGCAATCTGGATCGACAATATACTTATACTACCGTTGTATTCACCACAGAAAAGGCTGTAAAGCTACTATGGCTGTTAAGAGTGTTTCGGAGGCACATTGAAAAAAAAACTCGCAGCATTCATTATTCGGACAGAGCGAGATGCATAGTTATAAATAATTGCGTTATTAATGTAAAGACCTCAACGTAAAATTATGCAACATCGTAGATACATATAACACAACATCCGTAGATCACATTTCCTACCTTAAATCTGTTTCGCGGGGCTTGCAAACGTACTACACTCATACAGGGGAGAGGCAATAATTTATAAAATAATTGGACAATATTTGACTTATGTGTTATATAACGATGTATTGAATCCTGTACTCCTTCGTATTTTAATTCATTTACATTTGTAAATAAATTGTGGCTTTCCATCATGTAATTTTTGATCAAAAAGGGAGTTCGACCGTGTTTTTTTCGATCATTCGGATTCGATCAAATGTCCTTTCGATCAACTGAATTCGATCAAATGTCATGGGACCCAAGCAAAGTTGAACAAAACGGAGCCTACCTAACGAATAGAGCTGAAACGAAACAGAGGATACTGATCCAAATCGAAACGAGATACGAGATTCAGCTAAATTACACCCCAGGTAACAGTGAGAACAAGCCAAGCCTAACGAATACCCGGAATCAAACCAGACTTACCGAAGAGGCAAATGCAGCCCTAACGCAACGAAACACCAGAATCAAACCTAATCTAACCAAGTACCGGAATCAATAACTACCGTAGTAACAACCACACGCATTCCTAAAGGCGTTTCAACTACAAGGCACCAAAGCTATTGGCTTATGGATCCGTCCAATGGTTCAATTTTGATGTATTTATGTAGTCTATCCGCGTGGTTATGAGCAGCCAAGATGGCCTGCGGACGGTAACATGTGGCTTGAAGGCTGCCGAAGATCCGGACATTAGCCGGGAGAGAGTGTGTCTTAGTCATCCATCAAAGTGGTTCGGAGGGGAGGGTGACAGGGGGAAAGAGCGTTCAGTTGTGGTTTAGCATTTCATACCTCAAACGGTTCTCCATTATGATAGAAGCCCTTCCGGGTGTCCAGGGGCTCCCGGGCCCGCTTGAGCCAGAAAATGGCCGGCTGGTACTCGGCCTCCGAGCGGACGACACAGGTAAAGAGTCCCTGCTCTCCAGGCTGGAGTGTCAGGTTGGACGGGCTGAGGCCCAGGATCTCAACTCCGACGTCCCATGATCCACCTATGTAGTACCAAGAATGAGCCAATTCAATTACTTCCTCCTATTCCACCCAACATATATATATGTAGTTCCTATTTTTGATTCCCTCATTTTCTCCCTACTTTCTCCCCCTCGTTCTCCATTCTTCTCGGAGAAAGTTGAGGCCTTGGTATGGGGAACAGGGAAATTCTCCTTCATACCTTCTTATCATCAATTATTTAGCGCTTAGGACGCCAGCCTTAGTTCCACTAAGGCGCCTACACCCCCCGTACTTCTCATTTTCATTAATAATATAGACCCAACTTCCTATTCACCTAACCCCGAAACGGCTTCCCCTGAATTTCATGTCTAGGACTGTCAATCTCGAACTTTGTACCTACGTCGCTCAGGCCTCAACTTACAGTAGCCCCCACTGCGATAGTGACTTCATACAAGTAGTTACATGGGTATAGTATGAAATTCTTTCTTCAAAACCCGGCATTGAAAATGTTAAAAGTATTTAAGTACATAATACCTATACATATATACATAGGTATAATGTATATGAACACGGAACACTGAGTTTTGGATTTGAATTCTTAAGTCGTATTTGATAGTCAAATCAGGGGAAAAAATAGTTCATGGCATGTAAAATCTTGAATATATTTTCTGCAATGAGTTGAATGATGACCGCAATTATATATTGGCGAATTCTATGTTGGCTATCTTAAAACCTTAGAAGTACAACTTTCTCCTCATCTGGTCAATACTTAATTTGACTTAAATTAGCTGAAAGTACGTTAGTTTATATTGCACTCCATACTCCGTTAGATTAAGCAAAATTAGGTTCGGTTTCAAGTTTATACGACTTCTGGCTTGAAAACCAATAGTTTTTTTTTCCGGCCACTACCTACTTGTAGCTCGCCAGCGCCAGCGCAAACAGGTAGTCATGCGTTACAAGTTACAATTGCTTAGCTGCATTCTCAGTTAAGAACAAGGCGTAGGTATAATCTGAGATCTGATGCGTAAGTTAAATTACAGTAAGTTAAAATTTGCCGTGTAATTATTAGATACCATAACTGGGCATGGCAAACACGTGGGCTACGAAATGTTTGAAGGAAGAGTGTAAAACGTGTTATATAGAAGATTCGTAACAAGAGCGTCTAATCTAAATATTTGTATGTGGGTACTCTATATAACACAGAATTTACGGTTTGAATTAGCCTTCTGCCTACCTGTAACTTGAATCACGACTTCATAGATTGACTTTCCGGCGTCATTCCGTCCCTCACACCGGTAGCTCCCACTATCCTTTTCGGTCATGTTGGTAAGCCTCAGAGCTGACACGTTGTCTTGGGACCCGAGCAAGTACTGGTTATTCTAAGTGAATACAAGCATAATCATTTATTAGATTGCTCCGGAGTCCGGAGGCACTTAGGCAGTTCAGATTGCGTTTTGTAGGTAGATCAGAAATTGTCAATTTTTGACTAATCGCGAGTAGGGTTGGCAAAACCGGTCTCCTCTGTAAAAACCGCTTTTTCGGTTGGCAAACAGAGAAAGAACCGGTTCAACGGTATGTCTTTAACTTATTTAAATATTCCGTATGTCTTTAACTTATTTAAATATTCCATTTATAAGCTGCAGCGGATGAAGTTTGTGAAGTAATTTTGTGTAAACCGTTCATCCATGGCCCTTTGTCTTTCTCCCTTAATTCAATGTAAATGCCTGAAATCGCGTCGAAATTTTTTTTAGTAGCTAGGGGGAGTGTTCGATTACTCAGATAAAGCTGGTAATAGAGAGAGTACTTTGCTATGATTGCTTGGGAAAACAGTGAAATATGAAATAAGGAATCTAGTGCAGAGGAGTAGCCCTATTCATGCTTGTGAAATTATTATATTAAACATTTTCAGTTGTATCTTAATTGATGAAGGCCCAGTGTGCTTTTTGAAACGTTTTTAAAAATAACGAATCCAAGTTTACTATGCCTCGTGTTTTCTGTAACTGCAGGCGCGACAACATAATGATTCATATATGTACATACTCTCTATTATGCCCGTTAGAATATCCTTCTGTCGATTTTATTCGTTCTGTAATAGACCATGGGACGATTCTGTCGATGGGTGAGAAAGCCACACCTCCTGTTCTGGCTGTCTGGAATTTCGTATAGT
>JAQFZY010001950.1:0-13312 GCA_034696285.1 Hypogastrura burkilli | reverse complement strand
AAGAAATTAGAGCTCGAGAGCTCGTGCAAAGAAGCAATACGTAAAACTCCTAAAAACACAAAACACTAAAACCGAGCCCTAACAATAATGCACTGGTAAGGCTTTGAGAAAGCTCGTTTCAGGATTCGCGCCACTACGAAACTTTGTCACTTACTTGTGTCACGCCGAGCTGGGCATTATTCTAACATGTCCGCTCACGGTTTCTTTCGCATATGTACACAGCTACAATGTAGTAAAACAAATGGCGTGTTAAAGCACCCCGTGGCATAATACCTGTACATAGTTGTACCTAATATAGATTTTATCAGAATCAATATTTAAGCTTTCCGATAGTGTACAGACATTGGAAGTAAGAGTTGATGAGAATTTCTCCCCTTCAGATAGAATTGAATGCCGTAGACAAAGCCAGAGGCCCGAGTCCCCATTAATTACCAAATTAAATCTATGGGATTACCATCACATAGCCAGAACACGACTTACGCTCTTGAGTGGGATTTCGGCCATAACCCCGGTTTGCTCCCAACGAGCTCTCAAGACATTCGTTTTTCCCTCTGAATAAATCGTTATAGCGTAGTGGTTCTGTCATGTACTCTTTTGTCCCCAAAATCCGTAGCCCGAGTGTTCAATTCCCCACTTCACATACTTTTTGACTCATTAGGTTCGTATATTTATGTTTCTTTAAGTCATGTTAGGTTAGGTTAAGTTACAACGTACCAGAACTACTAATTCGTCACTAACAAACCAAGCTAAATATTGTTTATCTAACTGAATTTTCAAAGAATTTTTCAAAAATCGATAAGAAATGGAGTCAGCAATCTCAATCTCCTTGTGTCGATTTTTGAAAAAATACTTTGAAAATTCGGTTCGATTAAACTACATTTAGTTAGCTTAGGCTATTAGTGTTTCACGTGAGCCCGAGAGAAGTGTTTGGGAGCAACCTGGGTTTTTGACCGAAATCCCACTCAGAACCTAAGGTCGCAGCCAGAACCCCTGTTGATTGGATGGACCTCAAAGTCGCTACTCAACTCTTTGACCCCTTCAATTATTACCAAAGGTCACATAGGCAGAATTATACTTTCTGGTCCATTTAACCTTTTTGAACGCTATTTCGTATACAAAATTTGTGAATTTTCTGTAACAGAAATTCATCTCTAGCCTGTATGACCTTTCGTGACCATATAATGGGTCACTGAGTTTAGATACGGCTTCGAGAGCCTTTAAATCTTGTTCAGCTCAATTTAATCTTTAGGTTTACATGAAAATGTAATTTCTTAACTGAAAGCTATCCCCCCATATATTTGGTGCGGTCTCCTTTAGAAATATCGAAAGCGTAGACTTCGACATAATGACACGCATTGACACACCTTAAGAGGACCGGAACCAGGTTGTCAAGAGGATTCTATGTTACTACCCTACAGCTCTAAATGTCTGTCTAGCCGCTTGCACCCGACTCTGCCGAATTACATCTCACTCTTTCTCTTGATCGATAACTGGAAACAAGGACTGACGTACTCTTTGTGCTGAAATAGAATGAATTATTCTGTTCGCTTGAGTATTTTCGAGCATATCTACATTTCAAAATACCAGGCCATTTGGTCGAATCCGGTGATTCAAAAGACTGCTCTGGCAGAGGGTCGGGATGGGATCCTGCTGAAGATTGACAAAATGGGACACTTTTAGCCCGACAATATCCAAACTCCAAGGTGAACCGGGCAAATTTAAAAACTCCATTTACTAACACGGATTGTATTTTGTATTAGATATATACGTGCTTAGATGGGTTGGAATTTGGAATAGTCCCGGCCCAAGCCACTTAATTCAGAAATCTGTGGTTTGACATTATTAGTAGAATAATGCATTACCGTTTTAAAATCTTCCTTTGACTAGCCAAAAAAGCCCGCGCTAACGCGGAACGACTAACTATGTCTTCTAATTATTTATAGGGTACATGGGTGTGATTGTTTTAGTTCAGCTGCTGATAATGATGGTCCGTACACCCTAGAAAGAATTAGAAGACGTAATTAGTCGTTCCACGTTAGCGTGGGCTTGTTTAGCTAGTTAATAATAATAATGATACACAAAGATTGTTATACGTCATTTTCTTAAAGTAATTCGTACGGTGTTATTCATAACTAGCTAACAAGAACCCGCGCTAACGCGGAAACCAACCACTTTTTCTGAACATTTCTAGGACACACGTGCCATTTAAATTAAAGAATTGAACCAATACTTGCTGGCACGTGTGTGCTAGAAATGCTCAGAAAAAGTGGTTTGTTTCCGCGTTAGCGCGGGTTCTTGTTAGCTGGTCTAAGAAAATATTTAGCCAATTTAACATGGTTGCCAATTCAGTACCGGTCCAAGCCGGTATTAAGTTGTAATTGCTGTCTCTAATATCTACTTCCCTTCAATCATATGCGGCAACTTATTCTCCAGTCATACTAAACCTTATCAACTTTTCTCAACAATATGACGATAATCTAACCCCGACTATGGCGCATGTACCCTAGAAATAAATAGAAAACGTAGTTGTCCGGGTGGTAAAATTTAGGACCATACACACAACTCGTATTTGGCACTTATTTGCTCGCCTGTTTTTAGTGGTATTTTTTTTGCAGAAAAACCTTATGAGCGTGTCGAAAAAGCTTAATGCAGATGCAGACCGTAGTAAAGGTCGTTTCTTTTAAAATGCGAAATATTTTTTTGTGTAGTTCTGGAAATCTTTCTGGCTGGGCACTGCGCCTGCGTTGTGCTTTTAAAAACTAGTTGGAAGGATTTTGCCCATCTCAGTTCTCACGTAAAATCAACAGAGCCTGAAGCACGAATTATGCCTTTTCACTCTTTCCCTGGCTTGCGTGACGGAATTCGAATACAATAAGAATATACCACAATACAAAAAAATTGAACAAAGAGCTGTTCAAAATCAATGCATCCAAATCGTCAAGCGTGTGAGTGTCCTATTATTTTGTTGGGTAAAATTATTTGAAATGGTATGCCCGAGAGTAGATTTTTTTTAAACAAAGCACAATATTAATGTATTGTGTAGTGCAGGGTATATGTATGTTATTTATATATACACCAATAATTATATAGTACGTACGTACTGGTACGTAGGAACAAAAAAAATCCCATAAAAGTCCAATTCACGGAAGAAAGGATGTGAACTTCCTCTTAGGATGCCAAGTTTCCGGGAAGCAGAAATTAAACAAGGTTTTCATTTCTATTCCACGTAAGTAAAGGCATCACGCCCTTTCAGCGTATTATATTTCGTTTTTATGTCGTAGCGGTAGGACTATCCGTGGAGTTCCAAAACTGTTAGAGTTTATGACTAAACTGTTGCAGTTGCGGGCGGTTTTCGTTTTGATTTCCGTTCTATACAATTATGAATATTAAATCGTTCAGAGCCGTGCCGCTGCAGGCATTTTGAAACCTAAAGCTGCATTGCGGTTTCAATTCATTAATTATGAAGCTGCCCAATGCTTTTAACCCAGTAAAGTTCCTTCAAAATTCCAGTTTATGGCTATAAATAATGAATTTGTGCAAAAGCATTTTATATAATTTGAAATTTGGCTCCAATCGGTAGACCTCTTATCTTTGCCTAAAGCCTTTGAATCACTTGGCAAATGAAACCTGAATTATAAAGGAGGCGCCCTACTTCAGATAAGACTACTCACTTAGTTTTACCAGCTTATTAGCTCTCTGGGCGGCTTAAAATATTGTTTCACCTTTAGAACTTCATTTAGGTGCATCTCAATGTTCTAATTCTGCCAAAATTCATACATGTCTACCTGTGCTCCGGACCCGAAACCATCAAAACGGCCCAAACCCAAACACCAATTATAGACTTTAGGGTCACTATTATTTTACGGAGATTATGGGTAAGTTTTTTACGCTATTGGTTATTCCCATTCTTTTTTTTTGTACCTGCCATAATGATTAGGGTTACGTGTGTATATATGGATATGGGCGTAGGAAGACGTAACCCAACTAATTTAAATACAATGGAAACCTACGATCATTATCGTCTTTTATGGGGATGAGAAGCATGGGCACTGAATAATGACTACGTATAGGTTCAAAGGAACCCAATTATATACATAATATATTTTGCACAAATAAGTATATAGTAATCTGGTAGGGCTATTATATGTATTCTCCGTATCGATATATAGCCAATTTATATTGATTTTTTATAGACATGCACCGTGAACCATGAACACCACTTGGTAGGTATTATTCGTGGCTTCAACCGTAATAGGGGACAAAGTTTATAGTATCTTTAGATCGAAAATATTTTGGCTGTAGTTCAAGAAACGTGTAGAACCATTAAAAATCGAAAACGTGGCTCTATGACTGAACGGCAGATAAGGCACGCAAAGTGTACTCACATTTTTTTCAAATGTCATTTAGGCCATGGAAGAGCATTCTGCAATTAAGGCGCATTTCCAAAGGCGTTTCAGCGAATGCTTTTAACGATGTTGCAAAATACAAACTATTGGGTTTCAGGCTGTGGACAGTTTTTTGCCGATGGCACTTGAGACTGTCAGTACAAGTATAATATGGCATTTGAGACGAAAGTTCAGATTCTTCTGCTAACTCCTACATCACAGGAATTGCTTATTAAATGGTCCGGAAACTCGGAAGCTGGCATTTGACCGCATGCTCAGACGTCTCCGGATATTGCTCGGCGTTCTTCCCTGCAACTTATTTGAGGGACAAAATATTTTGATTATGCTGTAAAACGAGTGCAACCCAGCTCAAGTATTGAAACACTTATCAATTTATCCCCAACATTGTAACTTTCTGCATTTTTTTTCAGGCTAGGTTTTAAAAATTGTCTACCGTGATTCGTTCGACTAGTCAATCGACAGGCGCAAAGCGGTTTGGGATGTGTTAGCGCTGTTTTAGGCTCACTTGCAAGCGTTTTATCGTCCTGTGGCTATGGTTGAGGTTCCCAGTTCCTTTCCTAGGGTTTAGAGCCTAAAAGTCAGATTAACCCGGCTTGAAATAAAATAAAAAACATGTGAGAAAACGGCCGGAATATCCTACTTAATAAGTTAATGATTCTATTGCAGTATCCATGCGCGTCTTTATTCGTTTTGTAATTGGATGGTTAAAGGAAATGGGGCGGAGCTATGACCAGACCGACTTCCTAAAATCTGCCAACGTTTACTAAACAATAATAACAACGGGTCACTCCGCCGCCGGCCTTCCGTCTCCCATAGCAACATGTGACTGGTGTGTATGGTGACTATGGCTTACTTGGCAATCTCTGGATTACACGATTATAAATTTCACAACATAACAACATTATTTCAAATGATAAAATCATGAGTCGATAGTTGTGCTTGTTACTCAATAGGACACAATGAAAATGATAGAGTGCCATTATTGTAGAGGCTGTGTACTTTTGGCTGCTGCCCGGGAGGGGACATTTCTGGCCACTTACCTATCATCATATATATATATGTGGCAGTTTTTGGTCATCTGCCTGTCCGTCCGTCCGTTTGAAGCGGGATAACAAATTGAATACTAATACTACCAAAGCGTATGATAGCCGCTACCGTTGCAATGAACCCGCTAAGTGTCAATGACTCGCAAGGATAAAGAATCTTGAGAATTTTGCTTTATACCGAGTAGCATATGAAAATGCTCTGTGAAATCAGTAGATGACTTAATGCTACATGTTACATCACGAGTGACCGCTACCGCTCCATTGAAGCAGTGTCAAAAAGGATCAAGGTCGAAGAATCTTGAGAATTTAACTTATGCCGAGTAGCACATCAAAATTATTTGTGTAATCAGTTCAGTACATAAATGGTGAAGCTATATGTCATGTCGCACGTGACACGTGACAGCTGCCGCTGCAATGAAGCCGCTATGTATCAACATACCGAAGGTAAAAGCATCTTGCAGATTTACATTTCGTGAAATTATAGTAGAAGCGGGTAGAAAGGAAAAGGACAGGGGCTGGGGGTGGATATTAAATTAAGGTAGAAGTTGGTATTTTCTGTACTTATGGACAGGACTTGAAGTCGTTAGGAAGTTTGGATACAAATGGGTAGAAAGGAGGGCAGGGGCTGTGGTGGATAGGAAATTTGAATAGAAACTGGCAGAAAGGAGGGATGGGGATGCGGTGGATAGGAAATTAGGGTAGAACATGGGCGTCGCCAGGAATGGGCCCATGGGGCCCGCCCCCCCCCCCGAAATGTTCGCCAAAATAGTAATTTTCCCCTTAAAATCGCCAAAATTTCGCCTGCCGCGCGCTACCCACTCTTTTGGTACTATAAGTTCTACATTTTCAACCAAAAATGGCGAAAATCCGCTATTTTTGAGGTCAAACGAATAAAAAATGTCTAAATTTTCGCCCGCTGTGCAAATCTACTATAAATATGACGAAAATTTGCGCTTTTTTCCCAAGAAAACGTCGAAAATAAACGCTTTTGGAGGTAAAAGTGTGAAAAATTTCTCCGCCTCCGGCGGAAGCACATCGAATTTTTTTGGGCCCCTCCAGAAACTGAAAGCTAGCTACGCCCCTGGGTAGAAGCGGGAAGAAAAGTGGGCAGAGGATTGTGATCGGTGGACGGAAAATTAAGGTAGAAGCGGGCAGAAAGCTGGACAGAGGTTGTGATGGATCGGAAGCTAAGGTAGACATTTGGGCAGCCGGGAGATGGATGGTGAGCGGGAAGTTAAAGTAGAAACGGGCAGAAAGGATGGCAGGGGATCCGGGGGATTTGAAATTAGGGTAAAAGCGGGCAGGGGCTGCGATGGATGGTGGATGGGCAGTTAAGATAGAAACTTGTAGAATGGCGGGCAAGGCTGTGGTGGATAGGTAATTAAAGTCGCAATGTGTAGAGAGGAGGCCTGGGGCTGTAGCTGTAGTGGATAGGAAATTTAGTTATAAACTTATGGAAACGAGAAGGGCAAGGCGTGTGGTTGATAGACAATGAAGGAAGGAACGGGTAGAGGAGGATAAGCGCAGAGGCTGTGAAGGATAGGAAATTTAAGTAATAACGTATGAAAGTAGAAGGGGTGTTGGATAGGAAATTAAGGTTGAAACGGGTAGAAACTAGGACAGGGGCTGTGGTGGACAGGCAATTAAAGGAGAAACGGGTAGAAAAATGAAATGAACCAGGTATTGTTGGAAAATTAAGGTGGAAAATTTTACGGGACATAGGATAAGGACAAATAAACGCGTATGACAATACAGAAGGACAGTGACGGTTGTGATGCAGAAAGGACTTCAACGGGCGCCAATCACAAAAATAGGAAATCAACGAAAGGATGGTTTGAAATTAAATATATGTGGTAAATTACTGTAGTATATACAAGATTCAACAACATTTGCTTGATGAAAGGAAACGCAATATGACGTCTCTATTCCCGCGTTCGTAGAACGGGCTTCTTGTTATTATTTTATTAAAATGTACATAAATTGCATGTCTTCGTTGATACAGTTCTTGTTATCCCTCTCAAAGGTAGCTTACTTCAAATGTCTTTAGCAGGTCCAGTATATCTCATGAGAACACGGAATGTATTGTAACGATGCTTCAAATAATTCATAATTCATAAGACATTTCCTGTGAGGGAAATGTATCGTGTATCAAGTTCGTGTATGTGCTTCAAGTTCGTGATAATAATTTTCGTTTGTCGGGAGAATACTTTACATGATAAGAGTTTTCGTTACTCGGGAGAATACTGCTCGTGATAAGAATTCTATATTCCTCAGGGGCGGGGGCATGGTAAAACATGGAGCTATGTTGTACTTTATACAAATATTCGGTTGACTTTCCCAAAACAAATATCAGAATCTTAGCTGTGCTCTAGTTTGCTGCAGTTTAAATATTTTGCATCCTTACACATGCCAATGGAACAACAATATACAATTTAGGCGTTTATTGCCTTATTTAAATAGTTTTCGCTGCAGTATTAGCGCCGCACTTCGTAGATATTTCCAGCTTTCATTACTTTTAGCTTGTTTGCTGGCCCCTGCTGCGTCAGTCTTTTCTATAATTTGCCTTCCTGTCAGCGGAAAGTTAACTTTTAATTGATGCCGCTACAGATTAATTTGCTCTCCTGAAACGTATAGCTTTTTGTAAACTTTATTCAACATTATTTTTTTGTCCTACATCGCACATTTAATATGCTACTTCTACCTTAGCTTGGATACAATCGGAATGTTTCATAAAATCAAGTTTCCTGAGATCTGAAGATATGCTTCTTATAAAGCGTGCCAAAAATACACTAATTTGTATTAAAGGTTCGACAAAAATGCACTGATTTGTATTAAACAATTTACTAACTTGTATTAAACTGTATGAATTTAACACAAAATCGAAAAAAAAAACCTTTGCCCTCAACGTGAAATATCCACCAGCAGTGCGCATTATTGCATGGCAGATTTAGCATTAATGTACGTTTCATCTGAAAACGAAAAACTTTAGTCAATCCGAATGCCGAGCGATGTTCTAAGCAAGTATTTGCGTTTGTTAAGTAATGGTAAGTAAATTTCATAATAAATATTTTAAATTGAAGCTACAGGTTTTTTGAGTGGGCGAAAAGAAATTCCTACTAGATCAAAGTTCTAGAAGTATATCATGTTTGAACTTATCCATCTAATCTCGCTTCCATCCTTGGGGCTTACCATTTAACCTTTTTCTAATACTTTCCGAGTGAACAGGCGAGTAAATACCCAATGTTATTTGGAGCGCCTCAACATCAAAACATAGCTTCGCCTCGCGTCGAATATTCCATGCCTTTACCCTTCCTCCTATGCCCACTGTTTCCATAGAGACAGAAGGCAGGAATGACACGCGTACACTTAGGCCTTGGAGGCGTAATGATAAAGACGAGTTTTCGGGACGAGACAAAGCTGTTTCGATTTTGAGGCGCTCCAAATAACACTGGGCATTTACTCACCTGTTCACTATGCCAAAGCCAAAGTATTAGGAAACGGTTCAATGGTAAGCCCCATACCTCTGGCGGCCCATCCGTCACCTAATCCTAATTTTGTACAAAGTAGGAGCTAGTATTCTACCTTAAGAAGCAAGTGAGAATAAATGGATTAAGTTCAACGTTCAAGCATGATATACTTCTACGTAGAACTTTGATCAAGTATGAATTTTTTCGCCCACTCAAAAGACGTGTGGTGAAGTTTAAATATTTAACGGCGATTTTGGACGCGCCTTTGGTGTGGGATCCTTTCAAAAATTCTGACGCATCATTCAAGTATGCCCGTCAGCTAGCTTCAGTGATGAACCCGGACAGACAAACAAACAGCCGACTTTATTTATGAGATGGACCGCATCCATCTGGATCCGGCCTGTTCCTGCTTCCGGTTGTATAAAGTACTAGTTTGTCGCATGTTCTATCTATAGCCTGAGGCCATTAAGGATTACCCCCAATACCCCTCCTTATCTAATCTCATTAGTCATTAGTCAAACCTCAAACCCTTCCAACGGTCATAAACCCTTCAGCTGTCCCATAAACAAAGGAAACCCTTCGGAAGTCCAACCCATAAAAGTCCCTTTTCGTCCGTCTCGTTAGTCCTAAACTGGCCTGCCGGCTGTCTGAGCTCTTCAAATTCCAACT
This sequence comes from Hypogastrura burkilli, assembly GCA_034696285.1. Classification (NCBI taxonomy): domain Eukaryota; kingdom Metazoa; phylum Arthropoda; class Collembola; order Poduromorpha; family Hypogastruridae; genus Hypogastrura; species Hypogastrura burkilli. The sequence continues at coordinate 3,724 of JAQFZY010001950.1, read as the reverse complement.
CTTCTCAACCATTTCAACCAAAAGTTTATATAAAAAAAAAGAGAAGGGAAACTAACCCCATTAATTGCGAGGCAGAGGCAGAAGGGGCCCAGAACTCGTGGCTCGCTTGCCAGAGGCCCCATGCCTCGCTGAGAGTAACAGAAGTTGCCGTGGAGCCCCTTCTTCCTCTGGCTCCTATTTATTTAGAAAAGAGTGATCTGGGCCCAGGAAGGAAGGTATAGATGGTCCAATGCAGCACCAAGCAGCCTAGAACCGTCATATAGATACGTGTCGTCCTTCCCTGCACTACTACAGCAGCAGGATCCTACAGGATACAACACGAGAGAGCAGCAGGACGCAGGCCCGCTCTCGGCCTGTGGACTCGCCACTCGGCTCCTAGCGTGAACATCATCATTGTACATTCATCTCGTGGACGGAGCGGACCTGACTCTCCTCTGAAGGGGAATGAACCGAACGAGTGCATATGCAGAGGCATAGGATACATCATTAGCCGGCCTGCTGGGAGGGAAGAGTGCAATGTGCATTGGGCACGAGTACTAGACTACATGTGACCAAGAGTTCCCCCCTTTTTTCTTCATCTTGCATGAGACCCAGTTCTACATAGTTTTACTACTACGTGTGTGTAGAGAGTGGATATGAATGGTCATGCTCAGGCCTCCGGAATTTAGTGCAGTACTGACGGACTAGAATTAAGTGCAAGTTACAAGTGCATGATGATTTAGTCCACGTAGTATTGGATTCTGGACTCAGGCCAAGGGATATTTAGCCGTAGTAGTAGATGACAGATTTGAGTCAGGACAAGGTCAAGAGAGCCCGATCCCAATGGTACAAATGAGCGGACATAATACGAGAAGCAGTAAGTAAAAGAACAACTGATGAGTTACTATAGAAAATTGTAGGTGGGCTGTCTGTTTCAATGTCCGGCTATCATCTGTCGAGATCGAAACTACTGGATGTTTAAATGAGTGGTAGGTATGTTGAAAAAAAAATTATAATTTTCCTGGCTCCCACATTGAGTGGTTTTCCTCGCTCTTTGGCTCCTTGATGTCGTGACCTTTCCTTTGGTGACCTTTGTGTGAAATTGTAATCATCCTTTTTTATGACAATGTACTATGTAGCACTAAGCACTAAGGTACTACCTATGTATAGGAATACCTATACTATGCGAGATATAACCGCGTGCAAAATTAAATGGGTGCAGTTTTTTCGCGCTCACATAAACTCAAATCTGGTTCCCGAATATCGTTTCTGGCTAACAAAATGAATTTTCGGCTCCCTAATAAATGTTTCCGCCGTCAACAAATATTATTTGTCTCCCAAAAATATGCTTTCGCTACCAGAATATTTTCATCGGCTCTCAAAATATTTTTCCGCCAAAAGTATTATTATTGGTCAACATAATGTACTTATATTTACATTCATATTGTTACAACAACGTTCGACCATGGGGTCAACGACTCTAGACTAACCTTTTTGGTGCTTTCTATAAATTTCTAAAAACGTGCAATTCTGGCAAATGAATGGGGGGGGGGGGGGTCAAAGTGGGTGGAAAATAACTTTTACCAAAACAGCATACAGTACAGCAAAAATTTGTTTGCACCTCAGGAGCACATATATGGTATGCAAAACGTGATTAGACCCCTATGACCCCGCTGTAAGGCCCGAACATGACATATCATATGTGACATATCAAATTGATCAGCCGGGCACAGGGAGCGTGATTATAATGTTTGACCCGAAATTTGACCCCTTCGTGAACCACCGCTGACCTCCGAAGCGCTCCCATGGTCGATCATACCATGTCATGGGGCATATCAAAAGATCGTACGGGCCTGAGGAGCAAGAAATACAATTGACAAACGCGTTGTCAGTCCTTTAGGTGACTTCATGACCCAATGGTGACCCGGAAGGGTTGTCCAGGGTCAATTTCTGTTAGCATCGGATTCGGATGTCCCAGGCCATGCAGGGTCATACGATAGGAGCGATTTTCCGACATTGACCTTTGGGGGCCATTTGGTAACCTGAACAAGGTCACCAAGGGTCAACCCAGCCAATGTTGTGTGACATATCAAAATGATCGTACGGGCCTTGGGAGCATAAATACATGTGACAAGTCATTTTTACCGGCCTGCCGCTGACAAACCGGGGTCACCAAGGAATTATTTAATTTATCATCGATTTTGGATGCCACAGTCATACGCTAGGAACGATTTATCGATATTGACCTAGCATGTGGCATATAAAAATGACCGTGGTCAACTTGCGTTAGCACATGTTTCGGATGCACTAAATTGCAATTATCAAGCGCTTTCAAAACTTTAAACTAAGTAAGTCAATAATTCGGTTCGCTATAGTGATTATTTCATGATAGTGATTCGTTTCACGGTTGTAATTCGTAATTCCGTGTTGCACTCAGGGGGACACGCTTGCGCTCGTCAGAGCACTTAATCTTTTATAGTTAAGATTAAATTATTATATTTAGTCTAAACACCCCTATCTCATTAACACGGGGGATAGGGAAATTAGTGCAAAAGCACCTACGACCATGACCATGGTCTCAAATCTTAACGGACCGAGCCTCAAATTTTGGCGTAGATTGTAAAAACCAAATGGGCAACTTTGGTAAATGACTCGTTGACCCTCAAACGGGGGGTCAAGTGGGTGGAAAACGACAGTTTGTGACAATTTCAAAAACTATGGCATCCGGCACACCAAAACTTCCGACTACACCTAAAGATCACATATATGGGATGAAAAACGTGATTAGACCCTTCCCCCTCCCGGTGACCACAATGATGCCCCAACGTTGACCCGAGAAGATCAACCGAGGTCAATTCGACTCGACTATGGTATGTGGCATATCAAATTGACCCTAGTCGTATACTGAGTGTTACTTTGTAGTTTAGGATCATTCGGGGTCACCGGGACCAAGCAATGGAAGGTGACATCAAAATGATCGCACGGGCCTGGAGAGTCTGAACACATGTCCCAAACCAGTTTACGGGCAACCAGTGACCCGTTGACCCCGGGGTGACCGCAAGGGTACCCGGGATCAACTTGAGCTAGCGTCGGATTCGGATGCCCCAGATCATGAAGGGTCATACAATAGGAACGATTTTTTGGTATTGACCTTTGGGGGTCACGGTGATGTCGAAGAGGTAACCCACTGTCAACCCGACCACATGATGTCGTATGACATATCAAATTGATTGCGTGGGCCTAGGGAGCATGAATACATGTCCAGTTTTTAGGCCTACCGGTGACCCGCAAGGGTCGCCGAAGGTCAACTTAAGTTAGGATCGGCTTCAGATGCCCCCAGCCATGCAGGGTCATACGTTAGGAATGATATTTTGATATTGACCTTTGGGTGTCATGTAAGAGGACCAGGGAATATATCCGATAAAAACCATAGCGGATCAAAATTACCGTTAGGGGATGCTGAACACGCATTCGTGGTATAAATCATGTTCGACCTACCCGGGACCCCAAGGTCACCCAAGGTCAACTTGAGTTAGCATCGGTTTTGGATGTACTAAAGTTCCTATCAACCACTTTCGAAAATTTTAAAAAATACGTTTAATTGGCGGGATTATATTAAAAAAAAAGTTGTGCCTCATTTCACTTTTATGATTCGTTTCACTGCTGTCATTCGTTTCACTGCTGTCATTCGTTTCACTGCTGTCATTCGTTTCACTGCTGTCATTCGTTTCACTGCTGTCATTCG
>JAQFZY010001949.1:0-13319 GCA_034696285.1 Hypogastrura burkilli | reverse complement strand
GGTATGCGTCAGCGTCAGGCATAAACAAGCTATGTAGAATTGTCTCCAATATGTACTGTATATTTGGTCATTTGACTATTTTTTGGGGGTATGATCTCTACATATTTTTTGGCCAGCAGTAATAATTTGCGATAGAGAAATACTGATTTCTGGATGTAAAAACAGTTTATACTCGCGACGGAAATTAGAAATCCTCAGATAGCTACGCTTTATGTTTGTTTCTGATAGAAGAGGTTAGACTTGCTCGGCTTGTAAACATATATAGTTTTATTTAGACAGGAAGACAACTTTCTTCCGGAGACTTTAAAATTTAAAGGAAGAACTTGATCTTTTTTTTGCGTGAAATAATCGATCTTTGAAATTTGCATTCATTTTTTGTGTATTTTACACTATTGAGCACCATAGGTTCATTTATTTATAACTTAATCATGCACCCTGTCAGAACTGACCTAACCTAACTTTCCAAACTGTCATCCGAGCCTTTCCCTTGATCCTAGTACACAATTGAGCGCTCATGTTCCCGAGTATAGTAAACTAATGACTTCTCTTAGTCTCTAACACGCACGGGGGAGGGGGCTCTACCAATAATAGTATCCTATGCCGGTTTGCCGTCTATTAGAAACATGAATGTTTTATTGGGCTGAGTGGGTCCGTAGTCTCCCTCAGATGCGGTTCCCATTGTTCATCCTATTCTCGGATCAATAGGCTCCTAACCATCTTTGGACTTACTCCTACAATGCTACCTCGTATTCTGTATAATCCATTCCTAATGTTTTGTTTCGCTTTTACCCTGTTATTCCAGACTCCTGAAGCGTGACCCGGAGTTTCATGTGAGAAAGGGACTCTTGGCCTGCCTATACTACATAGAAGGGGTGTTGGTATGGAGACAGGTCCCACGTCCGTGGCAGGTGAGAATGGGCTGGGAGCCCCGGTCCTCCCTCCACATGGACCCTCTCCCTCAGCCGCCGATCTTGACGCTATTGATTCAGCCAGTTCGGGCCAGCCATGGCCACTGAGTAAGGAGCCGGGCCCCGAGCCAGACCTCGTCCCAGTCTTTAGAGTTGAAGGGAGCGGGGACGGGGACAGTTCGGTGACGGAGGCTCCTGAGTCCCTCCAGCCCGCCGTACCCAATGGGCTCAGTCGGCAGGACTCTGAGGAAATGCCTCTCTCCCTCGTGAGCTGGTACAGTGAGCCGGGCGGGAATCTGCGGGCTGAGCAAGTCTGCTGCCGGAAGTCTGAGGAGAAGGAGAACGAGACGCCGAGCCCGTCCCCTGTCCCAGGACGGCCCAAGACGGCCACCCGCCTCCCCACACTCACTGCCCATCACACTCAGCAGCAGCAGCAGCAGCAGAGAGTCAAGATGCAGATTGAGGGGACGTCAGAGCCGAAGGGGAAGCCGGTCGGGAATGGTTGTGCCTCACACGGAGCTCCCGCCGCTGCCCAGAAACCAGAGTGCCCCCGATGCTCCCGGAGGTCCAAGTCCGGGTCCAACACGCCAGCGGCCCCCTCACGGACCCCTCGACGCCAGGTCCTTTCCGGCTCCAAGCCCATCAAGTCCATACTCAAGAGCGAGAGCCGTGGGAGCAGTGGGAGTGAGAAGCAGAGCTCCATGGATAGCCTGGGAAGCAATTCCGGGACCAGCCCGCTCAGTGCCATGACCCGCTCCGACTCCGGCCCCCGAGCCAAGTTCAACTTCACTTCCAGTGAGAGCTTTACCTACCCTGAGGATCGGATGGTATCCAAATTGAAGAATATTGAGAAGTATGCTACGCTCCGGTTCAAAAAGTCCCGGGTCGTCCCCCTTGACTCAAGTAAGGGCTCAGCGGAACAAGGGCCGAGGCCTCCGCAGGAGCTCATGACCAAAAGCATGTCCTTCTTGGAGAAGTCAACTAATGGAACTGGCCCGGCGTCCTTGCGAAGGCAAGGCTCGCTCCGGGTTCGGAAGCCGAGTCCGGGCTGGGAGCCTGGGGCTACCCGCACGTCGGCCTTGCGGCTTCAGAAGATGCAGGAGTCCAAGGCCAAGAGTGGCAGAGGTCACGGGTATCAGACGAGTTCGAGTACCCATTCCGGGAGCGGGGACTCCATTCACAATAACAGTACAGCCGTCTACAGTTCTACTCCGACCCGACCTGCAACGGGGAAAGAGCCTCGGGCCCTTGGGGCGCGGATCTTCTCCAAACTGAGCTCAGCCCTTGGGCAGACGACCAGCAGCGCTCAGAAGCGGTTGAGACAGGAGCGAGCGGTTCAGACTGAAGACTTTATTGAGGACCACTCAGAGTCTCCAACACAGATCTCACCCATTCCGCCGGCAGAGGAAGTTCAAGAGGATGGGCCTGAAGAGACGATCCGACATCAGGAGGCCCTGATTACAAAGTACCAGAGCAAAGTGAGTCGGTTCCAACGGGCAGTGGGACGGCTGGAGATGGGCAAGCTGGAGCTCAAGTCTCAGCTCCTTGACTCGCAGATTGAGTCAAAGGAAATTATCAACTTTCTGCAGGACGAGAAGTCAGCCCTGGCTGAGTCACTCACGGAAACTGAGGCTGAGGTAAGGAGCTGTCAAGAAGTTAGTGCCAGAAAAATATGAGTTTACGGGGAAATTCAAGTGTTCAAATCGTTATTTCAATCGAGTTAAAGTTAGGTTTGTTTATATCTAGGGATCCTCGAGTGAGTACTCGGCCGATGTGCCGAGTACTTTTCATTTGTAGGTACTCGGCCGTTAGGAAGATAAGGTTAAGGTTAAGGTTAGGTATGACCTATTGTGTTTTATTGTCAAACGCCCTGCTGAATATAATACGTATAAGTATATGCTTTTTCCCGTTAAACAATGTCGAAGTGTTAAAACGCAAAGTTGTAAAATGTCTAGTATTTTAGGAATTTAACATCTGGGACTGTGTGACAAGGCAAATGGGCCTATCGTATATATTGACCTTTTCAGCTTACGATTTGTTCGGATTTTTGTTTTCGTTTTTCAAAAGTTTCTATGATTTTTTAATGAGAACGAGTACTCGGCCGAGTAGCCAAGCTGCCGAGTATCAATACTCAGTGCCTCACTCACTCAAGTTTTGACTTTGGACTACAAAAATAAAATTTATTCCGCCGAATGTTCGCTGAATAAATTTGCGAAGAACTCCTTTTTTTGGTTTACGAAGTACAAGCAATTGAGTCTGCAAATTGCCGGTTCAAGTTTATAAGTATAACAACTATTAATACCACAACCCAAGCCAAATTACCGACAATTTAAACCACCAATTGAGCAATTTTGATTGTGGGCAATAGTTGATTAGGCATTAATTTTAATTGAAGTCGATTAAGGTGGTCATGTTTATTTTTGACTTGACACTGTAACACTTAGGCATGCCGCAATCATAAATTAATCTTTAGCGGTCAATTCCCAAGCTCAGTATGTTTATATTATTTCCTATTTAGCAATTGACAATCTCGAAAATCTTGAAATCTCGATGCCTAAAACTCAAAATCTCCTTATCTCTGCACCTGATAACTTTAAATGTCGAGATCTCGAAGCCTAAAATGTTGAAGTCACATCTTGAAATGTCTGAAAATCTTTAAATCTCAAAATCTTGAAATATCTCTATGGAAAGATGTTTCGAGATTGGAGCATGTAGTCCCCACTATCCACTATTTGGTTTCCGGTGGTGGTTCCGGACTTGTCCTAAATTCCGTTTCATTGAGGTGTGTCGCACGGTAGCTGGCCTAACCTATAGTCCCCAACTTTGTAGTTGGTAGCTCATTTGCTCTCTTTTGTGCCTACTCCCCTATTTCAGCTGAAGAGAGTGAGTGCGGAATTGGAGGCCCTGCGGAGAGAGTCCGAGTCACGGTGCTCTAGTTTGGTCCGCCTGAGTGAGCAGCACAAACAAGAGGCACTCAAGTCCCATGCCCTGCTCAAGCGATTGGAGGCCGACTCCAACGCAATCATCACGCAGAAAGTGACGCAGGTGGAGGAAGGGGCCCAGGCCGTTCGCTATATGAAGGAAACCGTCTCGACCCTGATCCAGGTCCTCCTCAAGACCTACAAGGTCTCACCAGAGCTCCTCGCCTCATCTGCCGTAAGCCACGCCATTATTGAACTCAGAAGGCATTCCGCATCCCAATTTTCAGTTTACATTCCTTTCCAGTTCTCAGTTTTTTGAGCACAGGAAGTGCTCGTCCCGCCCTTCCGGACCTAATAAACCCTTCGAATTCCTAATTCGCAGTATGCCTCAACAGTTGAAAGTTACCATACTTGATGCTAATTTCCACCGTTAAAATTCATTTATTCCGGTCTAACAAAAGGGAAACCAAATAATGACCCAGACTTTGCTAAGGATAGGACACGAATTCCAACATTGTTATATCTCATTTTCGTAAGATGTTAAGCTGACCTAACCTGTCTTAAATTAACCTATCCCTCGTAAAACAAGGTTTATGGTGGGTTGTATTTAAAAACTAAAATCTTTTTACCGGAAACCTATCAAATACAGGGGAATAAATGTGTATTTTCTAGTCCAAATCTATCATACCTTAATAACTTGGATTTTGAAATTTTCAGTTTACACGGCTCACAGCTCAGCTTTATATAACACTTGTTTAAATTAACTGATTTATTTAATACACTACTATGAATCCAGAGTTTTCGGGTGGGACTTAATGGGATTTGTGGGGATCCCAGTGTGATGGTATTTATGCGAAGCGGGATATGCACAAATTTCAAAAATTACTGCCGAATTAAATCTCATTAAACCCCACCTACTACTGTGATGGTATCTAATTCACGTAGTGGGATGAACAACTTAAAATCTATAAATTTTCCCATTAAATTACAATCCTGCTAAATCCCACTGAGACGGGATTTGAGACGGTGGGATTAAAAATACCGCTGTTCAATATGATTCCTCAGAGTAAGCTCTAACTAATGACCTCAAGATTGTGGATCATACTACACCGTTTTTATTTCAGTGAAATATAAAATATTGATGGTAGTACTTATACCTTAACTTCTGCTAAATGCTAAATCCTACTAATTGTAAATCTTAAAATCTCCCGGCTTGACCACTAAACTAGTGAATTTCTAATTTTTGAAGGGTACTACCAACGGATCCGGTCCTGAGCTGAGTGGCTTGGTCCTTGATGAGACTGATCTCCGAGGCTCAGTCCTCCTCCCACTAATCACGTCACTTTCTAACGCTTTTGCCGTCCCCATCCCGGTGTCGGAAGTATTACTAAAAGGAGTCCTTAACCCTGTCCCCCCTCCAACTGGCCTGGAGTCCGTTCCCCCGACCCTTGGCCAAGGAGGTCTAACCAGTCCGTCTCCCGCAGGTCAGGAGCCCAACAATTCCCTTCAGAACCTCAAGCAGGCCATTCTGGAGCGGGACGAGGCGGAGCGACTAGAGTGGATCAGCAGCACGAGCCCTGTCCCGGATGGGGAAGACTACTCCTCACTCATGGCTGAGATCAGTGAGCTCCACCTCACGCTTGGGAAGTTAGTCTCCGTCATTCGGATTATTGTGATTCACTGTGATCGGAGGGTCTCTAATGTGGCCTCAAATATCCTACAGGTGAGCTCGGTGGACAGTAAACCGGGTTTCTATTTTTCATGCCGGAAATAAAATAGCTTTTAGCCGTAAAACTAGGAGGTTCCGCGGAGTAGATTTTTTCCTAACCTAACCTTACCTTGCAACTTCGAACCTAACCTAACCGTATGTATATTTGAAACTTCAAGCCTAATCTATCCTAACATTATATGATAACTTCAAACCTAACCTAACATTATATTGAAACTTCAAGCTCAATGTAACCTAACCTTATGTTGAAACTTTAAACCTAACCTTTGTGACGATTTGGAGTTTTGGTTTCCTATATCTTATAGCTAAAGCAGTTATTTTAACTGAATTCCTGTGATGCAGTTTCGAGGCCTAACCTACTGTTTACTCCTTTACTTCCAGGTACTGAAATCCTCGGAAACGGACAAAACCAAAATGGACGTCAACGGAGAGATGGCGAGTGTTCAGAAGTCACTCGAAGCCTGGAGTATTAAGTAACGAGTCACAGTGGAATGAAACCTAACGCTTGTCATAAGGCTACTGCTACTATGTAATTGGAACCTACATACGAAATGATGCTGGTTTAACTATTCAGCAAACTACAGTATTCATGCTTTGCGGAGGAAATGAGTGGACGTTGGCTGAGCATTATGTACTGAGTTTTGTTGAACAGCTGTTTTTATAAGTACATTTATTTTCAAGTTTTCATCAGTTAACTAATTTTTATACAATGTAATTATAACCCTTACTTTTATCGTACAAACCATCATTCCTTCTATGTACTGTTATCTATGTATGTATTCTACAAAGGATTTGAAACTTCCTCGTGTGCGAATGAATAAAGACGTGTCTGCCTTTAGGGAACGTACTTTAAGTATGTCACGCTCGTATGGGGGGGACGGTGTTCAGAGTTGGCATGACAACTGCGTGACAAGGGGGGAGGGCGGGGGGGTTGAGATTTTCCGTGACGTACAATTTTAATTTGACATTTTCTGTCTTTTTTCAGACTTTTTATACCACATTCAGACAATACTTGAGTATTATACTTTCAATACGACCCTCAATAAGGGAAATTATTGGTAAAATACCACGAAGAGTATTTTTGTGACCATATTTGTTAGAATTGTTGTGTCAAAATTCAACGCAATTTTAATATTTAGCGTGACAGAGGGGGGGAGGGGGTCCGAAAATCAGGGTAATTTGCGTTACATACTTACTTAAAGTACGTTCCCTTATTCCACGTTGTCGTTTACTAATTATGTACGTATAAACCTTTATTCACTTCAACGTATATTCGGAATCATATGACCCAGTCTCATTGGTCGCAACTTTCCATATTTTCTTCACCAGTATAATATGTATAACCCGATCACCAGCAGATGTTTGGCAGGGCTCATGCTAGGAAATCACGAAGTTCCTGTTCTTGCTCGTCGCAACCTCACAGGTTTAAATGGCGTAGAACCGCGAAGAGGTCAACAACGGGGTTTCTGAACCCATGACCAACCCTTCCTTGCTACCGGACGGTCTGGAGGAAAGGTGTCGTGCAAATCTAATCGTCTGTCCTCGTCCTCGGCCTAGATAGAGGAATAAAATAATTGGACTCACAGCTACATTCTACTGAATCAGTAAATCAAGGGCTTAATGAGTTATACTATAGGTGTCGGAGAAGGCGCATCAAATACGCCTCTTCAGGAGGAAAAAGCCACGAAGGTCAATGGATCGTCTATCCACACTTCTGGAGAAACCTAGGAACAAGTGCATATGTATAAACAGTTTTTTAAAGAATCGTAAATCACAGTATGGATCCTTTTCTGATCCAACCTGCTCAGAATGTTTTAGAAAAGGTTAAGCATTAGCAGCTAAACGTACCGTATTGAACGTTTTACTATCTTCTGAATTTTTCCCAAAAGACTTTGCACTATGCTGTCATTTATATACTGCTCAGGGATAATTTGAATATAAGAAAACCAGCAAACGAGTTTAATGAATACATAGCATGGTACAAATGAATACACCTTGATTATAATTTAGTACTAATTCCCAGGACGTACTGCACTGTTTTTCGTCCATACTGATCCCTCACCATATCGTTAATGTTTGCGTTTTGCTTATACGTAGATAACCATACTCATTTAAATGTTACATATCACATGAATTTGAATTACGCATCAGTTACACTCAAATGGAAACTACAGCCGATCGCAAGGCAATCTAATTGCTGAATAATAATTTCAGGTTTCATGATTCTTCGTGACGTATAAATAAAAGCACCTTTAAGCTAACCAACGGCATAGTTTCTGAATTGTGAACATACTACATATGTATGTACTGTATTTACTGTACACAGTGGAAATAAGTCCACATTAAAGTTTAACCTTAAATGTACAAACAAAATTATACCTAGTAGTATACAAATACATAGTATGCAAGAATGGTCACTTACGTCAACCACATTGCACAACAAAATGTGGTCCGGTTGGTGTTAGGCCATGTTTTGGTTTTTATTGCTATGATCACAAAAGGTGATTTGCTATGTCTCCAAAAGCTCGTATTCGTAGGTTAATTTGTTACCTTAGCAACATGATTCCAGAGTCGGAATTATGTATTCCTGCAAGTTTATTTACTTTCTGATGCATGGCCAAAAAATGTTGACTGGCTCAGTTACCATTTGACTTCCGGTCGAGACGCACCTATTTTTGTAACCGTCCTTTTCATTCTCAGTTTTGTCAACTTTTTTTCACCGTTGAGCAAGTAATTCAGAGGCTCATAGTTGCTCAGGATGGATCTCCACGGGTGCTCCCCTGACTTTTGGATCGGCGGTGACGATTGCGGCCAGAATTTGGGATGGACTTCCAGGTTGGGCTTAAGCATACGTAGCATGTAAAAGACGTTATTCGTATTTCCTATGTTTATGACCATGAAATGTATTCCCAGTCCATGCCTTTCGACAACGAATTATTGTAGCGTTCACGGGCCTACAAATACAACTAATTATTTTTTTCAACGAACATAAATTATGCTTGTCTTTTGTTCCTCTACTCTTCTTAGTGACATAACTTTAATCAATCTTTTACGCATCCCAGATGTCAATTAGAATTGGACCCAATGATAAGAGCGTAAAATTTTGGTCTAGAGCCAATAGCTAACTTCCAGCATCAAAGGAAAACAAAGCAATGGATTTCAATATTTTGCATTTGATTGATCTCCATTTCCCGAACTGACCATAATCAGCATAGACTGTCAAAGGCCCCGATTCGATGAATGCTATAGCTGTCCCGTGAAAAGCTACATAATTTCATAACGAAAAATACAAAAAAAAAGTACATTTATTTGTGTAGACGGAATGTCCAGCCACCACCAGCACCCCCGCAGTACAGCGTGGCGGAATGGGGCCTTGAGGGCGACAACACGACGCGGATTGCAGAAAATAGCCGTATAGCCGCTGAGCAGGTTCAAGCGGAGTCCATGCGGGTAGTTGAAGAGACCTACGAGCGAACGGATGCGGCCGAGTCCGACATTCAGCTCCGATTCAATCACCGCCTCGCAGAAGTTCGCCATTGGACTTCCGAGCTCACGCGGAAGTTTGAGGAAATTGATGACGAAGTGGACGTCCAGTCCATTTATCGGCGGCGGCTCGAGACCTTCGCGGTCCAACTTTGTCATATTGTCAAGGTGGACCATACTGCGACGGGCATGCGGTATGACTTCCTTATTAGTCTCAATCAATAGGTATAACCTATATGCTATGTATGAGAGCCCTCCCTTTCTGATTTAGAAACTGTCGGCTCGGGATTGACCTGGTCTTTGACGATCCCCAACGGGAGCTGGTCCATGAAATCAAGGTCGTGGAAGGGATCAAGGAAGTTGTGCACAAGACTGTTGAGCGGGTTGTGGAGCAGATCCGCCTCCTGCGCAAGACAGCCTTTGTGCTCAACAAGGAGATGGTGGAGAAGGACGCGGCCCTTGAGGTTGATGAGTATGCTCAGAGTCTCAACTGCCATCGATCTGAAGTAAAGCGTCAGGCACGGCTCCTCATCGACCCCCATCCTGAGTAAGGCAGTCGAAATCACTGCAGTAGAGCATAGCTAGGAAAACACTTGAAAAGTTTTGGATCCTTCGACTTACTGCCGATAATGATCGGCTATGCTATGAAATGCAAACTGATTTTGCGCGCGGTTATGTGATGGGGAGACTTCCAGTAACTTCTGAAATTCTTTATCTGGCATCAACTTCCAAGCCTAACCTCTATATCTATACGATAAAGGGAATGCGCTGGGGAGGACTGGGAGGAGTTTGCGGTACGACAGAAGACGCTTGCAGACAATTGCATTACGGCCGCCCGTCATCTCCGTTTCAAGGTGGACAGCCTGCTCCGCCAGAGCTACCAGGACATTCAGCTCCAGATCTGTAAAACGGATCGGGCCCTTCACTGTCGGCTTCAGGAACTCTTCCGAGCCAAGGATAGACTCCAGACTCAACTCTGCGACGTAAGATTAATATTCTATCCTATGCCTTCCTAATGCGAAGCATGGAAGGATGCTGACCCGCCGTCGTCAACCCTATTCGGCAGATTTTCTCGACGGCCCACGGGCTGGACTCCATGATCAGGACCCTATCACATGCCTTTGAGGAAAAGAAGAGCAAGCTGGCCCTGGCTGAGACGCGCATCAATATCCGGGCCCGACGCCCAAACAAGGAAATGATAAAGTGAGTTCCAGTAATCGTGATAGCTCGATAGATTCAGTATACCGGTTTATGCAATTTCGTGGCATACCCTGTGCCTTTCAGTGTTAGCTGGCGATCGCTTCGAAAACTATTTTTGAATAGTATTTGAGTGCACAGTGTTCTGAGCTTTATGAAATTGGTATCCATAGGGATGCCATTCAAATGCGTTTGCTGCTGGAGATCGATGAGCTGAACCAGGCCATGGTGAAACTGAACACGAAGATCCTCCAGTCCCACAATGCTCTTCGGAAGCTCCTTCGAACGCAGCTCGGGATCGAGGACGCTATCAACCTCAAGATCAACACAATTGCCATTGATGAGACCCAAGTCCTTCCGCTTCGGAAGACTATTAGAATTCATGAGTAGGAGGCAGGGAGCCTGTTTGTATTTGTATGGCACAGCAATGTGTAGTCGTGTGTAAACATTAGAGGGTAAAAACAGGCATTTATTACACGTACAAAATTTGTATCAAAGATTCCAGAAAGCTACATTGGGAAGTTGAAATATATTGAATAAATAAATAAGCACTTGCAAACGGCATACAAGGGTAGCGTAGATATGATGTGCGCTTGCCGTTTATTAAGGGAATTGGTTGAAGTAAGCATTATGGCCCACGTTAGTTAAGGCTGTTAATCTCGAAGGATATTTCGTAATCGAGATCTCGAGATTTACGAGATCGAGATCCGATACATAAGGTTGCTGAATTGACTATCTAATAGTATGTAAGACTTTCAAAACAGTTTCTATTTTTAGCGCATAAATACTACCAAGACTTTGTGAATCTCTTGTTTAGGAATGCCCTATTTTAACCGAGCAGCGTCACCGTATCATTGACAATACATGTATGCATTAATTAAAATGGCATGTTTATGAACGAAACATTTATGCGGTGTCAAGGAAATTCAGTAATGACTAGTGACCGGTAACAACTATCAAATACCGTAACACATTTATTTAGAATTAATCCGACTGCACTGAAACCCGTTTACACATACGCGGAAAATCTAAGTTCATGGTTAGGAAGTTTTGAAATATTAAATTGTATGTGAAAAGATTCCTTCACACATTAAGCACATGTAATACATATACTAAGTAAACACGTACCCATAATTACTCTTACGATTAATTAGTGTTTTTTTTTAATTTGTAAAGCGATAGCGTCGTGAACTTTTGGATTTGAATTTGAATGTGAATTGAATGAAATAATGTGAAAATTAATTAAAAGAAAAAAGAAAGATTTTAAAGTGTTCGATATATTAGATATGGTTCAATAAATAAACAATTTGTGTTCCGTCCAGTCTACTTGTTTTGTACAGTGTAGCATACAAATTATAAAACTCAAGTTCTTCGTTCTAAATAATATGAGCAGTTGTAAATGTAGCAATATTAAATACAGTTGTTGCCTCCGATAAAACAAATACAATTATGCTAAGATAGTGAAAATCTCGATCTCGATATTGAAGATTACCATTCGAGATTTTCGAGATTTCGAGACCTCGATTTTTTTAGGCTTTCAAGATCCGAATTTTAACGTAATTTTTGGAATGATGTGGATGAAGTTTATTTATATATGAAACGTGCGGATAAAGATTATTAGGTTTGATCATAAAAACAGAATTTTTAATTATTCCAGGTCATTATGGACCTCCACGCATTAGGATTTTTGGGTTAATTTACCTTGTCAAAATATATGGACATCAGATACGGAATTATCGTACTCAATAATGCTAGAATCAATATACAACACATCGAAATTGAACACTTTTTGTTTTGACCTGGACGACCATTGACGGGTCATCATTTTTATTCCATAGGAGTTCGCACTAATTTCTCGATGCTATCTGGTTTGGAACTACATAGTTACTTTACAAGATATTTATCGAGATCATAGTTGATCATATGTTAAGCTCGAATGGCACAAGCTTCCAAACTCGAACAAATAATTCTGGCAGAAATTAGGAGATAATCACGTTAAAACTTTACAAGTATTGTTCTAGGTCCAATAGTAAGCACATAGCCCACAGACTGAATCAAAAGTTGTATATGTAGGTATTCGGTGTTCACACTGTAAAACATTTCATATGACTTCAGCGTATCGATATCAATTGAGTATTCCGTATATCACATCGATATCGCATACTACATACATATATTGAAATTGAAGTATTATGTGTAGAACAGTATTCAGCAGAGTACAGCATACCGAAGCATGGTTGTATCGTTGTATGTATGGTATGTATGTATATTGTATACATCTATTGTTGGCATATTTCGTGTTACACTACCATGCTGCAGTATTAGCTATTTGCTATTGTAGGAAACACACAGTACATATGATGTTAGCATTTCGTAATTCAGTAATTATACATAGTTTGATCAAAGCATTTCGTAACGCACAGTATTAAATGTAAACGTATATTGAAGCATTCCAATTTCCAATTCGTATAAGTAGGTACCGCATTACAGTGTTATGACTTAATCATTGAAGCATTTGCAATTGCCAAGTGACTGCCGGATGTTCCCTCTCTACTATCCATGATTCATTTTCATTTCACATTTACGTTTTTTAGGTTACTGTTAGGTTACTGTTACTGTTCCTTTTTTTTTTTTAGATCCTAAATTCAAATTCTAAGATTCTACTACAACAGTGTGCACCAATTTGAGTCTGATCCTAGGATTGTTCATTCTACTACATCTTCTCAGAGATCGGCAAACTCAACTCAACTAAACCCAACTGAACTCACACACTTTTAACGCGGTGCTCAACTAACTCAACTCATTGTGTAGCTAGGATTAGGATAAACCGAACTCAACTCAACTCAACTAAGCTTCGTTTTAACGTTTGTGTAACTCAACTCAACTAGTTTAGCGTGTTATAACTCAACTCAAAAACATAAATGAGTTGAGTTGAGCTGAGATAATTTTGAGCTGAGTTTGCCGATCTAACATCTTCTACATACATCAAAGGTCGGCAAATTATACTCAAATTCAACTCAACTCAACTCAACTCCAACTCAATTTAGGTATTTTGAGTTGAGTTGAGTTGAATCGTAAATG